>OMLF01011127.1:0-13988 GCA_900302615.1 Holocentrus rufus
AGGTCCAGCCGCAAGATGTTGAATAACTTTCCACACTGCTGCTATCCAGCTGCAGAAAACACCATTTGGCCATTAAATAACTGTTGAGTCAGACTGTGTTTGTAATGGAGTGTACGTGCACTCTAAATGCCGTTTATCCACCTTCTGCAGCAACATTTTCCTTTCATTTCTGAAAATAAGAAGAATCATTTCACCAACATCTCAAAGTAGTAAAAGTTCTTTTGTTCAGTTCATTTTGCCTTCTTGCAATTATATAATTAACTTATGCTTATTGTCACACAGTACATTTTTACCTGTTATAATTACACATATAGTACAATCAACTGAGTCCAGTCTAAATGGTTACAGCTCAGAGTATTCATACTTAGTTCTTTGAGCATTCAGGAGCTGCAACATTAAATTAATGCAAAATATGAATAAGTTTTGCTAAATTTCCCTCTACCTTGTGCTGTATTTTAAAATGGACAAGACCAACATCTCACGTTTGAAAATGAAAGCATTTGCAACATATTTAATATTTGAGTAAAGACCCCTTTTGAAGAGAAAAATTTGAGATCAGTGTATTTTCACAGCAAATTTACTCAGCTTCCTCACTGCCTTTATAAACTGGTGAGAGCTAATGTACACAGCGATGCAAAAAAGTTAATTGAGAGCCTCTCAAAATGAATCTTTTAGGAGTGGTGCATTGTTCTCGCAAACAGCTTTGTTGAGAAACCAGTCAACTTTCATAAGTAGGTCACGCTGACAGTTTTCCCACAACAAATTAATCGTTCTCAGCTGTCATTAAATTTTCTGCTATGCAGGTTCAAAATGGAGTTATGGCCATTTTCTTTACTTCAGAAATGTCAAGTCTTCATTTTATCTTTATACCAGACACAGGCTAAACACAACAGTAAAGTATCATATCTCAAGAGATGCAGACATGAAATGAGTTCAAATGGGCTTATGTCAGTGAGACTTGTGATCCTGCATAGCACAATGAATATGGCAATGCACTAATTCTGCTGGAGGCTAGGGGTTTGCTACTCACTGGGCTGTGCTAAATGCAGCATGTATGCACTCATTGTACTGTAACATATGTGGGATAAAAGAACCCACCACATAGCATATGGTGGAAATAAATACATTTAAGTCAAGCTTTCAAGCTGAGATCAGATCTCTTCACTTTTGACCTCACAGCTTTAATTTCACTAATGACCTTGTTTAGAAACTGCATGTAATTCTTTTTTGTCATTTTTCAAATTTTACAGACATATCACACTTTTCCTCCCCATTCTTATTCTTAAGCCCGATCTCGCTCCACAAATCTAGTTGCTATAGATAGTTAATGAGCTCACAAAGCAAGGAAGTGAAGATCATTATCATCACTTAAAAGGTGGCAAAAAAAAAAATTCTAACAGGATATTGAACTATTTGAGAATACAGGATGGTGAGAGGAAAAAAAACAGATGAAAGATATTAAAGTGAGCTTGTCAGATGGAGAAATGGAGTGCATGCCATGACTGCTTTAAAATAGAACAAAGCCGCGTCTGCAAGCAGTAAAAATCATCCAAACTTACAGTGCTAGCTGGTGTGGGGAAGGGGAGCTAAGCTGCTAATGCTCTTGGAGGCAAAGAGTGGGCAGACTGCTTGAGCAGATATACTTGGCCCAGGGGACGGGATCAGGACACTGGGGAACTGAGCACCACAGCTACAGAGGCAGAGATCTCAACACTGACGTAGGCGCCTCCTTTGCTCCCTGCTGTCTCTTTGAATGGACAGCCCAGGATTATTAGTTATACAGTTCTCCGTCCCCAGAAATATCACCTATTAGTGAATGCAACGTGTATCTGGGTCAGCAGGAGTGATGCTGGCAGCAGGACGATTTGTTAGGGGAGGATCACGGGCTGTGTATTGGGGCTGGCTTGGTGACCACTCTATTTTTATTTGGTGCGATCGTGCCTGACTTGAATGCTTCCATTTCATCCATCAAACCCATGGGGTAAATGTATTCAGGTTAGTGGGGTAATTATATCCAAGTTCAGAACCCTTTGATATCTCTATAGGGGACGCTTGATTTCAGTTACAGCTGCACTAGGTACGATTAAATTTAGCACTTACCTCTTGCTGTCATTTGGAGGTGCAAATGACAAATGGTGTATGAAGGTGCCTAGCACAACTTTTGGAATTGCAAATAAATAAATAAATAAATAAATACAAATAGAAAAACATTCTGAGGTGAGCCTGAGCAGAGGCTGAAGAGGGGCGTACTGATAAAGGTAGTTGGTTATTCTGTGACACTTCCTTCCAACTGTATATGCTTACCGATAGTTTAAGCTTATACATAGTTATGAAATGCTAAATGGTGAGTAAATATATCTATGCAGCATATCTTTGTAAACCAAGGACTACGCTTGTCATGATGGTGAAATTAGCCAGTTTACTCTAAAAACAGCATCCAGTCAGTGCACTGGACCACTGGACAAGGATCATAACTGATCCGTACTAAACTTTAGATAATTGAGATATTATTTGCAGTCTGCTATCTCAGAGCCATTTAGGAGTGTAACTAAAGCAGGTAATGAGTCGTCAAAAATGGATTAGAGGCAACAGATGGAGCCTAAACCACTGGTTTGGATACAAATGAAAATTATTTTCTGACTGTGTCATTTTCGCATCAAATCCTGTAGCTATGCTGTGGTGTCATGACAGTTCATAGTCAGGTGAGTTGCAATGTCAAAGAAAGGTATGATACTACTGACATCCTTCCCAGCATCTGGTACACCAAGTAGATTAAAACAAAGGCTAAGAATTTAGAGCAAGAGCATTTAGAGACAAATATCTATTATTCTTAATAATGGATATTTGTCTTACGGTTCAAGCACTTGTGATCCTGGGTCAATCAATCAATCAATCAATCAATAAATCTCTTTATCATCCCATGAGGAAAAGTTGATTTGTAGACATAGTTCACACAACATAATGTACAACACATGAAAACACAAAACACAAAAACATGCCACATAAACATACAATACAAAGTTGTACAATGTTGACGAGATAATGTGGAGTGAGGCAATTCATTGGATACTCATAGAAAAATAATTAAATAAATAAAAAGCTACAGTGTTAAAAGCCTACGCGGAGTGACACCTTGGCATGAAAGTGCATTGAGAAAACATGAAAAGACGTCATATTTATTAGTTAACAAGGCTTCAGCCGAGCATCATGAGAATAGTCACAAACTGAGGATTATCAGTACAGTACAAAGAGATGACAAAAAGAAATAATTTACAAAAACTCATACCTACAGTTTTTCAGCATTAAGAGTCATATGCTGCATCAGCTATGTGTGCAAACTGAGCATTTTAACTTTGGTTGAGATAAAAGAATCCTTTCTTTTTTTTTTCTTTTCTTTGTCCTAAATTTAAGCCCTTTAAATGCCTGGAAAACAGCAGGTCAAGATGATCTCTAAGAGAATGGCCACAACAGTCCAAGATGGCATTAACCATCTTCATATCCTGTCTCTCTGTGTCTGATCCTCCTCCCTGCATACTTTCACTTGGCTCCCTAGTCTGTGTTTATTACAGAAAGTCAAACTACCAAATCAGGCCACAATACAAATAAACAGAACATTGTTGAAACTCCAGTTAAAGAGAATTCATTCTTCTCAAGAAAAAAAAAAAGATTGGTGTGTTTTTTACTGATAGGAGTTGTATCAAACATTGGTCTGCTATCACTTGCAATTCCCAGATATTCATAGTTGTCACCAACTCTATTTCCGTGTCTTTGATTACAGTTGTATGGGAGTCAGCGGTGCTCTGTTAAAATCAGCTGGTATCAGCTGCTTCTTGGTTTGTGCAGCCTTCAGTACCAGGAAGGATTTATCACACCATGATACAAAAACAAAAACCACTGGGCTGCAAACATTTTCTCACCCCTGCGGAAGACTGAGAACAACAGAATCATCTGCAAATTTAATAAAAATCATCATCAAAATCAAAATTGCTGCAGCAAGCATTAGTACATAAAATATATTAAAGAGGACATAATCCAAAGGAGAGCCATTGGGTTACTGTTAAAAAAAATAAATAAATAAAATGATACTCTGACCATAACCTGCAGGGATCTGGTTGTGAAAAACTTCACTATCCACCCGACAATTTCCAGTGCAACTTGAGGTATAATAAAAAGCCTTTTAGCTAACACACTGTATGTGGCTGGATAGTATCTTTGGTCCCTCCATGGGTAAATGAAGTGGATTAAGGATAACATCTTCTACTCCTGTCCATGCCCCATAGGCAAACTGTGGTGGATCTTGGGTACTATCAGCCTGATCCAGGATGTAAGATTTGGTCAGCCTTTCAGAAGTTTTTATCACCAGTGATGTTAGTGCAACTGGCCTCAAATCATTTAACTCCTTGGGATTATCCTTCTAGGCAATGAGAAATAATAGCGTTTTCCCAAATGCTGGGCAGCAAGAGTGATAACACTGAATAATACTGAGTTGCTTGCCAAAGGATTTAAAGTTTTTTCCCAAATATTATTTAAAGCTCTTAGAAACTTTGCCCTGTTAAAATAGCGTATAGCAACCTTTTTTAAGGCCAAACGCTAATTTTGCATCAGTTCTTGTCTGTGTACAGGTGACATGATAGATCAGATCATAGATGAAATTTGGGTCATTTCATTTTATTAACCTTTATTTAGTTAATTTGCCAGTTGTGTTGTGTATCTGAGTGAAAGCTGTCCAGGCTTACCTCCCTCCTGCCTCTCTGATCATGAGGCTCCATGATGGCTCTCATCCCTCTCCAGGGAGACTGCAGGTTATTGCTGCTTAACCCTTCTCTTTATGCTTTGATTTGGCCTTTTTGATTGCCATGTTTCTCACATGGCAATCACATCTCCTTCATGATGAGCAGCATTGCTTTCATAAAGTAACATCTTTAAATGCTTTGTGACCCACAGTTTGTTGTTAGGATAAATTGTCACTTCCTTTGAGATCACAGAGTCTGCACAAACAAACACATAACTGTACGCAATGTCTGTAAATTCATCAGTTCTATTAGTGGAATCTGGGATCACAGACTAGTCAGGATAACTGAAGCACACTGACAGTGCAAGGCAGCTGTGATCAGTCCTGGCCTCCAGTTGTTGCACCTTAGCCTTCTCTCCTCCTAACAGATCTATAAATGGGTTGAAGGTACACTGAGTTGGGATCCAAGGATCTTAGAAGAGGTGTTGGCATTGATTTATACACTTTGTGGAGTCATGATAACAATAAATACATATATAACTACATAGAGACTTATTCAAAGTACAGTGGTTAAAATTGCCTAATATAATGACTGGAGTCACAGATCAAGACCGCACTCACAGGTCAGAGATTTGCTGTTTCTGTATCACAGTAGAAATCATATTGATAGCAGCTTTAGTGTCAGCCATAGGATGCATGTCCACTGTGGTAACACATATTTGAAGGAACTCCTTGGGAAGTAAAAGGGTCTTCTGCAAGGTGACATTGCACCATCTCTGAAAGACAGACACCACTTCAATGACCCGATCCAGGCAGAGCCTCTATATTAGTAATGTAGCGGTTCACATATGGTTATGCTCAAAAGGTTATATACACCTCTATTTATTGCTCATTTTTGTTGCATAATAAAAATGTAGAAATGCATGAAAGGTAAAAACGGATCCAAATAGCACACAATTTGCACAAATCACAAAATCCTTTATTCTTTTGAACTTAAATAATTATCAAAAGTCTCAGTCAAAATTGACAGAAACACCGCTCTGTATACTTTCAATCTTCAACTTCTGCTTCACTGTCTCTCCAGACTGGCTGAGCATTATTATGCTGCAACAAGCCAGAACTGACACAGATATTTCTGTAGGTTGCATACATAAACGCACGCACACAGAATGCGCTTCCCAGACACTTGTCAATTATGATTACACCTCATACCATTTTTATCATTCCAATTGTTCAGTGAAGGATTGATTTGAATAAGCCAGCCACTGGAACGGATGGCACCCTCTCAGCACCTGTGAATAGCGATTGTCAGCCCATGGAAGCTTTTCCAGGATGGGGATGCCTCAGGGGAAAGTATATGGATAGCTTCCATAGCAACTCAGGAATGGGAGGGGCTGTTTGAGCAAAGGTTTGTGAAATGTGGTAAAAGCAGAAACAAGCCCGGCAAACCAAAAAAACAAAACTGGAAAAGCACAGCAAGAAACACTGTGAAAAAGATTAGCTCAGGCTCCTCTCCTGGTGATGTTTTCATATATATTTTTGGTGCCTCTCTTGGGAGTACATACAAAACGCTTTTACCACTAAAAGGATCCTTCAAACAATCAACAACAACATCAACAAAAAAGAGCAGGAAACCAATGAAAGGAAAAAAACATCTTTTTATACATTTTGTATCTTATAGCTCATGTATACTTTATGAGGATGGAAAACTGTGTTTGCCCCATTAGTCTTGTTTTGATGCTTAATGCTGTTATTACAGATGTAATGGATGGCAATGGGACTCTTTTGTAAAAAATGTACTTGGATTTCATCCTTTGTGTCATTTTCTTTTTCAAATTGTGCAGGGATCCGATTTTGAATAATTACAAATGAATGGAGATGTGCATGTACCTCCCAGTATCAGGAATTAGAGCATGCATGGACAAACTTCACGTCTTTGCACTGTTTACTGCACGTCCTCATTGTCACGGGTCAAGGTCTCTCCTGTCTTGTAATGCAATGCCTTGTGCACATAAAACTCTGTTTGTCAGGATTTTGTAGGATCTATACTTGCATGTTCCACATCTTGTCAGAGCTCACATAGAGTTTAAACCTTCTTCATGGCCAGGTCAGCAGTTAGAAATATTAAATATTGATATGAACATCTACCAAGGGCGAAGCTTTGGGTTGAACATTTGGAGCGAGGGGGGGTTGAGATCTCCACCCATGCGGGGGACCCCACCAGGCTGTTAAATGGCTGTTTCACATTAATTTTGAAGGGGAGAGACATGCTCTACATCTCCCAACTAGCGCAGCTGAATAGCATAAAATCATTCACTTTGTATAAAAGCACCAAATTTGCAACATAGCAATTTGTTGTTCAAGTGTTAATGAAATGGGGACTTACACTGGTGATATCTACGCAGTTCCAAGATCAAATCCAAACTTAACATCACTCTCTAAACAACATTTATGAGCACAGTTTTAGGACAAGAGAGGGAAAGTGTGCCACGAGAGAACCGTGCGCATTTCAACCAGATCCAGGCCAAAGTTGCTGTTGCCTCAATGCGACTCACCTTCACAAAACTCACTGCAGTTTACTGCAGATATTCACTGGCCTATACAGTGTTTAAGCTCTTCACACTTTTGTTATCTTCTTAGCACACACACATTCCTTCTCACAAACAATATTGATTAAGTTAAGCCTCCGCTAGTGCCACTGCATCGCTTCACATATCCTTGTTCTCCCTTTACAATCTGCCATTTTGTCCTTCATTGCACCTCCATTCAGACAGTCCTAATCCACGCAGCCTCTCTATCTATATCTGATTACATTTTGGTTTACAGACTCGCCGTGTACACCCAATGTCAGCATAAACCCTCCACCTTGGCCTTGTTCTGTGGCATCTTATCTGTAGCCGCCACTAAATGTCCAGCCGAGTGTGATGATGGCGGTCATCCAGTCTGTGAGTCAAAGTCAAGATCTGAGGTGCAGCTGGGGAACGGAGTTTAGAAGCAGCTGTTCAGCGTGGCACAGCTCTGCCTCATTATGATAATCTCCCTAAAGAGAGCCGCCATAGGATGCATGCAGACACGAGCCTCAAATGGCTTTGAAGAACAGAACACGCTTAAGGAATAAATCCATAGGGGTATGTGCTGCCTATGTGCACGTACTGTATGTGTGTGTGTGTGTGGTGTGTGTGAGAGAGAGAGAGAGAGAGCGTGTGCGTACGCGTGTGAGTTATATTCATACATTTGTGCATTTCCACTTGCACACTTTGTCTCTTCAGCCCTGTATTTTAAGAATGCAGCATTTGAGGCATTGTAGCATTACTGGAAAAAGTGGAACATGTTGTAAATATATGTGGCCCTTCCTCTGAAATCAGCTTGTGTGTCGATTCCGCACAAAAACGACAAAGTTTGATAAGTGTAAACATAAGATTACTTTTGGCATATCTACACAACACATTATACTGTGTAAATATTGAGCAGATTATATTTCTCTCAAGGCAGATATTGCTGGTATCTCTTTTATTATGCCTGAATCTGTCGAATGCATAAGTTGCAAAGACCCACTGTCAATATCTTAAACCAAACTTTCCCATGTCATTGCTCATGATGCACAGTAGCTGTAGTTTCTGCGGTGTGCACAATTTTCAACCAAACTTGTGACAGGTTTCAAATGAACGTTCATCTGTGGTATCGGCAAAGTCGAAGCGGATAGACGTAACTGAGATGACATGATGTTCAGGAATATATTGACTCCTGCTGTGGTGCACTCGCATGATTGGCTTGTTCCGGTGCATGAGCGATGACTGCAGTAACCAGCTCCTGATTAGATGATCCATCACATGCTGACTGGGTAATTAGACGCACAAATCAACACTTTCGACCAATAGCTCCCGCAGCTTTGAGAGAAGAACCTGTCACCGGTCTGCAGGACTGAAGCTGTAGATACAGTCGGCAGGACAGGGGACATCCACAAAAATGCCACTTCTCTGCTACTGCTGCAGGGGAAAACAATGCTCGGCTGGGATGGCTGAAACGTAAAAGCCCCAGATGCAATCCACAGTTCTTCAACTTTTTAAATGTGTTTGATCAAATGTCAAAAAAGATGCCAAAACCAGGTCCAGGGTCAAAGTTTAACCCAGAGTCACACTGAACCGCATGCCCAGTTATGCAAAGGATAAACCTAATGTAGCTCCACAAGCTCACCTGCTATGTTATATTACGGCTTGACAGCTTAACCGATATTTAAACTACAATATTTCTCATTGCTCATGTAAACTATGTGAGCGCTTCCTTATTCAGTCAGATAACAGAAAATAACAGGGACTCGCAGCTCAGTCCACTGAGTTGGGCTGTTTGTTGACTCTGTATTTACATATGAACTGCGCTCAAGTCCAATTCTGCATATCTTATTATTATACCACTGCCTGGTAACAGCTCTCTGGCAGGTACAAGTTTTTCTCCACACTAGTGAGAACCTCAACTCTATTTCTGCCATCAAGGCAAATATGTTTATTTGCCATAATGCACTTTACAGGGAAAAAGGAGAAAAAAAGATAAACAAAAAGAATAAGCACAACACACAGTGTTTATGATCACCTCGTTAAATAAGCTACACAGCCAACAAACATTACTTGGCTTATGTCACAATGTCTTTACTTTAACATCAGGATGTGTTAGCTATCTGACCTTTTCCTACAGCAACATAATATTCAAAACTGTTGGATGTAACTTCAATGTACATTTGAAGATTTCTCCTAATAACAACCTTTAAGAGTTTCCAAGACACGGCAAACTAGATGGCAGATCTATAACTTGTGCAGCTCGTCTGACACTTGGAGGTTTAGGGTGTGCTGAACTAAACTAAGCATGTTTGCAGACACTTCATTCATTCATTCATTACTACTGTAGAGGTCCATACTATCCAAACTCTTTATCCTCTTCCAAGAGAACCATGGTGCAGTTCGCAACGAGTGAAAACAATGAAATGACTCCAGAGAGCAAAAATAGATTTCTTCATGTGCTCATACTAGAGCAGATATGCTTAATTTCAGCAAAGAGCACAGGCAAGTCCATTATACTAAGAATAAGTTGCAAGAACCATGGAGGCGCTCGGGTGGATCACTATGCGGAGCGTGTTCCACATTTTATTACTGCGGCAGCGCAGGTTCAATTCCAACCCGCACCTTTTGCTGCATGTAATCCCCTCTCTCTCCCCGTCTTTCCTGTCTATCTGTACTGTCACTGCCAAATAAAACAGAGATTCCAGGGACCGTGTGACCTTTCAGATTTATCTAGATTTCATCATCTTGTAATTCTTTTGTCAATTAATATAATTCGACCGTGCATGCCTTGATTTAAGCATGCTAAGAATAAAGGCAAATAACATCTTAAGGACTCATATCTTCATCTTACACATTTTCTTTTCCTTTTATCTTTTATTCAGCGAGATACAAATAAAATGAGACCACTATAAGGTTCATCTACAGATCAGTTAATGTAGAGGCTGCACCACATCACAGGTTCACTACAAGACCCTGAGTGTATGCATTAGAATGTGCACATGTCGACGTTTATGTGCAGACAGGCACACACGTTATATTTATTGTATGCATGCTGACAATATCACTCGAAGCCTACAAAGGCCCTGGCTAAATGCAGTCTTGGAGATTTAATTATTTACAGGTTTCTTAGACAAACGCAGTGTCTCTATTGAAGTCTTTAAAGAAGCTACGTGCAGCACTTAAATATCAATAAATCATTAGCATGTCAAGTTTAAATCATTAGTTTAATTACCGTAAACAAACGAGACCAAAAGGATTGCAGCCTCTACCAGTATCGACACTGCATTTTACATTTTGTGTGCCACTGGGTCCGATTTTGTGGCAGGTCTGCTGGATTGTTTTATGGCACAAATGGATGTTGCTTTATGGCAGAAACTAGGAACCATTTTAACTTGCAAGTCATACATTAATTGCAATTTCTTCTAACTGCGTGCTTTCAGACTTAAATTAATTTATCTCGACTACGTTTACCTGGTCAGAATGTATATTGGCTGCAATCATGAGCTTTTCTCACCTCTTTTTTCTTGATCTTCTACAGGGTTTATGGAAAATTTTTCAAGACACACAAAATGCTACACATGCACCTCAGAAGCTATTCTACAAATGATCTACCAGACATCAAAATAATTACCACCTCCTGAGCTAAGCACAATAAATGCAAGGGCGTTTGACTTGGAGACACTGGTGCAGGAATATATGGACGTCTCAGTGACATAAACAGGAGTACAGTGACAATAGAATGACATTTAGTGAAACATTTCTTATATTACTTGCCCCGGAGTGGTTCCATTAAGCAGCAACAATCTCACCCTCCTCTCATCATTAGCGAGCTTTGCCTGGTAGACGAACCCCTGAGGCAGAAGCTAAGACAGTTAGCTTCCCTGCAGCATCTCGATTAGCCCACTTCTGCCAAACTTTTTCCTATACTGACACTCGAGAAAAGTTGGAATTTACTTGATGTGCTCCTGTATAGTAGATGTGAAATGTTCCTAAAGTAGGAGGCATAAGATCCATTGTGGTGCACTAAAATCGTAGCATACAAAGTCAAGATCTGATTATTACTCTTTTTTTTGGTCTATATTTGACCTACCATTGCATTATAGAATTGTTTTGATGGTTTTGTTTGGTTCTGTTTCATTTTTACTTTGGAAAGTGCTTTGACTCCAAGAAAAAAAAAAAAAGAAGTCTGAGTGCACTTTTGAAAAACAGATTGACAGTAAAGCTGGAATGAATTGAACTGATTTGAACTGGACCTTTCAATCTGAAGGGCTAACTGAACCTTATTCCTCTTATTGCTATAATATGAGACCATATCTGTCTCGTAGCAATCTGAAAGAATGAAATACAGCTAATATATTTTTTCACTAACCTAAAAAATTCTTTATATATTTTGTCAAATGTCAAGAGAATGCTTGCTGAATAGGATGTTTGTGTAGGACCAAGAAAAAATGGGCAAATTACATGAAAAATGGCCAACAAAGTAACAATACATAAATAAATAAATGAACAGATAGATAGATAGATAGACAGACTCTTCAGATTCATAGCCAGAGGTGATACACAGTATGGGAAAACAATGTGAAAAACAATGTGAAATGTACATTTTGTCTCCTTGATAATCATTAAAAATGGATAGGCTTTGTTTTTATTTATTCATTCATTCATTCATTCATTCATTCATCCATTCATTCATATAAATGTATTTTATCGTGGTATAAATGTCTGTGATCCTTCTCAAAAAAATCATACGCACTAAATAGTCATTGGCATCCTATATACTTCACCTTGGTTCCTCTAAACCTCTTTACGCATCACACAGAGGACATTTGTGCCATTGTTTTAAACAGATGCAGCAATAGAAGGCCATTAGGCTGAGCAGTTACGTTTATAAATCACATATGGCTTGATGATGGAGGGGCCATTTTATACCTGAAGGATCTATGATGTCATTTGTGGAGTGTCACATAAAAGCGATGCCTCAGGGCATATACTGTCAAGCTCGCTTAATAGATTTAGACCTTGTGCAATGGGAGCTTTATTGGAGGACAGGGGGAGTTGTATAGGATGGTGGGGATTGCTTGTTGGCCACCACTGATGTTTGAATTGTGCTCAACACATTAGTAGGCCTTAAATCATTAACAGTGACAACGGAAATAATCCATACTGCAATCCAATATATTCATGTAGGCACTAAAGTGATTTGTTGGTCTAAAAGCACACTCACAGACACAGTGTGCATGCAGTTTGTGGACTCTCTCACCCACATTAAATGCATTTTTATAATGTGTAAGAACATTGGACATTTTTTTAAATAGTGCCCTTATGAGGTGTGGCTGAAAAAAGTATTTTCTTTGGGTCAGTTGCCAGTTCATCAGCTCCTAAAACCTTTCTGAGATTGGCTGAGACACATTCAGCTCATCCACAAAGGCGAAACTGAAACCCACTGAAACCATATAATACATATGTGACAGACTATCCCCCACTCCTCTGATTGTGATTTACTTGTCACCTCACTTTGTCACCGCTACTTTTTTTTTTTTTTTTTTAACATAATCCCCGGGAAAATGAGTGCACTGCCTTCAAATTTATTCAGGTGTCATAGCCTTAAGCACATCTCATGAATCACACTGTCAAGACAGTAGGCTTGACAGAGACCGGGGTCCGTTAATGCTGATGTGTGGTGGGGGGAAAATCGTTGTAATGACTCATCATGTCCAGTAGGGAGCAGTCTCACACTGGACAAAAGCTGCCTCCTGAGCTGGAGAAGCCCAAATCAGTCTAGCAAGTGAAACAATTAAAATGGCAAGTGTCTGGGCACTGTGTGTACAGGGGATTTGTCTCAGTGCTGTTAAGATGTGCAGACTAGACGAGCATAATAACAAACCCACACACTTGGTGTATGAAGTATATTGATGTGGGAGCAGCCTCTCCGCCTGACCTACAATCTATCTCTGAGGGGAGACTTCATCATCATCTTTGTCTCTTTAGTGATGCCCAAACTGAAAATGGAGATGATTTCATGCTTATGATGAGAACGACATATGGTGTTGCACAGCTTTGGACTAAAGAAGTCGCACCGCACTGTAACAGCTTAGTTGATTATTCACTGCAGTGTCTGTCATGGATTTTTTTTTCTCAGTCCTGTTGGGGAGTAAAAGATAGTCATATATCCGTGTGATAAGGTGCCACTGAATCCAATATGTAATTTAACAGGCAATGCAACAGGCGAGGACTGAATATGAATAATCAAACTCAGGGCTTATCTGTTGAGCTAATTTACCCCAACCACCGAGTGATAGATCTATAGCTTCATTACAAGGCTCTTAAGCAGTTTTCTTATATTGTTCCTCTCTCTTCTTGATTGCTGGAAAAAAAAAGAGAAGAGAATAGAAGCCGGCTACATCGCTTATCGCCGTCAGTTCTGCAAAGGCAACAGCATGCAGAAAAGGAAAGGAGACGACACTTGTGGACTTCAGCCTGTGATCAGCTCACACATGAAGCATCTATGATGTGTTTAGCGAAGGCTATCAGCGCCCTGTCAGATGGAAGAATGAGCTCGTGCGCATGGTCCTAGATTTCCCCCTTGCTCTTCCCCTCGCTCGGATTTCTTTCTGGAGTGCTTAAATTCATTGGCAGAGATATCAAAGGCTGCATTCTGGAGATAGGCTATCTATAAATCCATCCACTGCCCCCGCCCCACCCTC
>OMLF01011129.1:0-11306 GCA_900302615.1 Holocentrus rufus
ACCATCCTCCTCGTCTCTGCTGTTTATAGCTAATCCAATAAGCGGAGGTTGATTTTGACCATATTCATACCCAATTGGGTGCAGGGAATTCTGTGCCAGCAGTTAATTACACTGCTTATGTCGACTGTGCAATTACGCTTTGTTTCTCTGTTGCTTGTGTTCCCTGCCTCCCACCCTCCTTTCGTTTCCCCCCACTGCTCTTCTTTCCTCTCCGGTCCTAGCTTCCCTTTTCTACCCAATCTACTTTTTGTTCCTCTCCTGTTAATCTCTTGTATGGTAATTTCCCTTCTCTCCTCCCTCTCTCCCTCCTCGTCCTTGCCTCTTGCTGCCCTGTGTGTATGTGTGTGTGTTTGCGTGTGTGTGCTGTTTCTGGTGGCTAATGGCAGGGTATAGACCGCTCCCACTCCTGGGTAAACTCTGCTTATGCCCCTGGGGGCTCCCGAGCTGTGCTCCGCAGGAACCCCAACTCCAGCTGTGACCTCAAGCAGGTGCCAAATCCCTTCACCTCTGCACCCTCACCCCCTCACCACCTCCACCTCCATCGCAAATCAACTCTAACCACCGGTGTTTTCTGTGTCACTGCCCGCTTCTGTCTGTCTCTGACCCAGTCCTGTCTGTCAAGCAGTTTACATCCTTCGCAGTTCATCCTCTCATCCCTTTTTGGCAGATCATATTTGACATGTTTGACTGACACAAGCTCTGATCGGGTTTTGTCAGATCCCTTAGCCGCCATGCAACTCACAGAAACAACAGAGTTTGTTTGTAGGGAGTTCTGTGGCCATCCATTCACCTCAAATCATCCTTTCTCACACCACTTTGTCCTCATCTGTGTGTGTGTTCACCTCACCATCACTCCCATGTCAGGCAAGCGAGCGCAGCTGTAATCGCATGTCTGCCTTTCTGGACAGCATCACCTTCTGTTCAGTTCCCACAAGGCATATTGCAAAGAAGGTAAACTGGCATTCACTGTAACAAACTAACACATTTAAGTGTCCTAACACTCATCCTCATTCATTTGTTTTAACATTTTTATCCATCTGTAAGTTGTTGTGGACATTTGTTCTTTGATGTACTGGCAATTTATCTTTCTTCTGGGTTTATCTGAAGGTTTGCTAAATGTTATGATGAATTTATTCTTTACAAGCGCAGGGCTTTTTATGCTGTAATTGCTTTGTTTACTGTCAGTTTGTTTCTTCTGAAGAGAGATTCAGAGACTGATTTACTGTAAAAAAAACAATTGCAGCTGTTGGTGTTAAGCTAGTATCTTTCCACGCCATAATTGTCGTTAACTACTTGCTCTTTGTGAAAACAAACACAAAGCATTTAAATCTAAATGGCGTAGCTCATCTGGTTTCTCACAAGAAGTTTTCTCGTGTAAACTGAAACTTGTATTGTTGTGTGCGGCCTTGTTTGTGCTGGTCCTCGTGCAGCTGCTCCATGAGGAGTTAGCGCTGCAGTGGGTGGTCAGCACCAGCACAGTGAGGGAGGCGGCGCTGCAGCAGGCCTGGTTTTTCTTCCAACTTATGGTGAGTATGCCTTTGGAACCTCACATTTATGTATCTTTTTTTCACACTAACGCACATATTGAAGTGATATCATATTAAGTTATATGATATTTATATAAAGATGAAGGAAGACAGTCTTTTCACAAAGTTTCCTCTCTCTCCTAGACAAAGAGCTTGGCCCACCACTTGTTCCTGTCCTCTAAACTGGGCGTTGCCAGGCGTCAGCGTTTCCCAGACCGCTTTGTGGACGACATCGCTGCTCTTGTGTGCGCCATCAGCGCAGATATTGCCAGCCGATACCACAAGGTACAGAGCCCACTGAGCCATACCACAAGCAACTCAACAAATTACCTTCCGGAAGTCCATTTGTTTTCGATGAACTGAATAACCAAGAAATGATGGCCAGACTTGCCAGTGGTTGAAAGTGCTCTGTCAGCAAGAAAGTTTTACACAGCTTAACTACTGGGTGACATCACTTGTCAGCACCAAACCATATGCTAACATCGTCTGGCTATTGGTATTATCCACTTAAATCAGTCAAAGTACAGAGGATGAAAAATGAAGCATTTATCCATTCCTTTCTAATCATATACATATGCACCTGTCTCTCTCTCTCCCTCTGTTTCATTGTCTCTCAGGATGTGGAGCTGGTGGAGAGGTTAAACAGCAGTCTGGCCTTCTTCCTCAATGACCTGCTGTCTCTCATGGACCGGGGCTTTGTGTTCAATCTCATCCGCTCCTACTACAAACAGGTGCATAAAGCCTCCCCTTCCCATTTTCTTTAAACACAAACAGCTTCCTTTACTTAGAGCGCTTTAACTCTTTCAGACCTCAGTAACCCACGGATACATTTAACCATTACAGCCGTCGTGTCCATATAAAACATCACTCTGTCTTGTGTCAAACAGATTGCCAACAAGCTGCACACTGCCCAGAACCCCAGCGCTCTGAATGCGTTGAGGATGGACTTCACCCGTATCGTCTGCAGCCACGAGCACTACGTCACCCTCAACCTGCCTTGCTCCACTCTCAGCCCTCCAGCCTCCCCCTCCCCCTCCACCTCCTCCACCACCTCTCAGGTACTGCAGCAGGCAAACACAAATCTACTGTGGTGCAATGTTGATTTCTCCCAGTGTCAGGCCTCATATCATAGCTGTAGACTCTCTGTAGACCGACTAGTCAGGCAACATAAACATCTCTTACTTATCATCCGATTTTTTTCTGTCATCCAGTCTTCAAGCTCTGATGCAGTTGATCCAAAATATTCTCCGTAGTCAAACAGATGATTCTGCTGCTTGCTCTTTCTTTGTTACTCTCAGCTGAACACTTAAAATGTAATTGGATTCTAAACCTGACAAGTGTCCCTACCCACAGCTTCTCTCATTCTTCTGTTCTTATCCCTCAAGCCTCTAATTTGTTTTTGTATCCACAGAGTTCAGCGTTTTCCAGTATGGTGCAAGACCAGGGTGTGGCCAGCATGTTTGAGCTCTCCGTCCCTTTTCGCCAGCAGCACTTCCTGTCCGGCCTGCTGCTCACTGAGCTCTCTCTCATCCTCGAGCCTGACGGGGAAGGGTAAGCTGCTCAAATGTATAGTTCAGTGTCCCCACAGGGATTATTATCACTATTAAAATGGTGCCTATACTGTACTTAACAAATGATTGGCATAAAAATTATATTACGGTCATGAGTCATCAGCTATTTTTTTCAAACGTGGACATCAACACTTACATACAGTATTTGAAAACTCTGCATATGCATAGAGAAAAAGGTATTCATGTGGCCGTTTTCAACTCCACAGGGTTTTCTTCCTGCATAAGAAGGCTATCAGTGCTGTTCACTCGTTGCTGTGCAGCCATGACGCAGATCCTCGCTACACCGACCCACAGGTCAGAGCCCACATCGCTCAGCTCTACCTGCCTCTCCTCCCCATCGTCATGGATACCTTGCATCAGCTCCACGACTTCACTGGTAAGAACAGACATGCAGCACATTATTTTTCCCTATTGCTTCATCTTTTTGCATTACGCTGCACTTCGATATGCTTTTTTATTTTTTTTTTCATGTTGAATTTTTATAGACTCCTCGCCTGCTCGAGTCCGCCATGCCTCAGCCCACGCTGATGATGGTGACCCAGACAACAGCAACACCATCAGTCAGTCTGTTGCCATGGCAATCGCCGGCTCCCCGTTGCCGCATGCCAAAGCCAACCCTTTTGCCCTGCCTACAGTGGTGAGTGATAGCAGCAGGGGTCAGGCTGTTCCCCCGGGCCGTACAGACTGACAGGTCACAGATCGGCCTCTGTCTTGTGTGTGTGGGCGGCTGCCGCTTCACTGCGACAGACAATCACTGTGGCCTTTATGTAACTCCACACAGCCACTCATTCAAATAGCATTTGCATTTTTCTCTCTCCATTCTGAGGTGCAACCACTTGCCTGTAGATGGCTCTCTGTCTGTCATTTTGCTCTGTAAACAGCCATTTTGTGCTACATTGAAGGAGATTAAAGGACTGGCGCTGAGTTTGTATGTATGTCCCTGTCAGGCCGGGCGCCAGTGCAGCTCGCTGTCGGCAGAGTGCAGCAGGACGCTGCTGGTGTGTTTCCTGTGGGTGCTGAAGAATGCAGACGCAGCTCTCCTGGAGCGCTGGGTGTCTGATTTGTCTGTGCTGCAGATCAACCGCCTGCTGGATCTGCTGCATCTCTGCGTCTCCTGCTTTGAATACAAGGTACTATAAGCAGGCGCTGTCACTGCCATGAGAGTCTTTCATCGCTAAATCTCCCTGAAGGGGCCAAAACCAATTTTCGACTCGCCTCCGCTTAATTGCAACGCTGCTAGACTGCAGAGTTGGGCAGGGACCTACCACAGCTACTTCACTACAGATATAGAAGTAGTCGCTCAAAAACATTTTATTCTCCTGGGCATTATAGTATAATGTAGTTTATACTCTTATTCAAGTACATTTTTTGATCAAGTACCTGTTTTGCTTTCTGTTCCATAACCATTTACATTGAATATTATTACTTTACCCCCAGAACACCAGACTTGGCTTCAATATTTTGCTATGCTTGCAGTTAGTTGCAAATTGGTCTGTTATTATAAAATTTCTTTGTGCCTTGCCAGTTCTGAAGTTTCATTGTTTTGTTGTATCCCCCCCTGCTCTGTGATTGGTGACGGCGATGGCAGGGGAAAAAGGCTCTAGAGAGGATCAACAGCCTGACGTTTAAGAAGTCTCAGGACATGAAGGCCCGTCTGGAGGAGGCCATTCTGGGCACGATCGGAGCCCGTCAGGAGATGGTCCGCCGCTGCAGAGGTAAATAGGTTGAAAACACAGGAGAGTGTGTGTCAGCGGTTGTTTTTGTTTGAGGTGGTATTTGGCTCAGCGTGTTCGCGGAAAGTGTAATTTGTTTTGGTTCCAGAGAGGAGTCCCTATGGCAGCCAGGAGAACGTCAGGTGGAGGAAGAACGTCACGCACTGGAGGCAAAACACAGACAGAGTCGATAAGTAGGTCTCTTATGTCCAGGCTAATTACAGCTAATAAGGACATGCATACGTTTTCTCTACACTGTGTGAGAAATATGAGGGGAGTCGTTTTCAAAAGATGTCTCATGCTGTTATTGCAGGACATCTTCTGACCAGCGTTTTTCATTTTTTGTTGTTGTAGTGATTTATTAGTTTTACCTGTCATCATTTTTACAAGACAAATACTTGTTGGTGAAAGAGGCTGGAGTCCTTCCTCACACATGATACATGATGACAAGTCTGTCTCATTCAAGTCTGTCTGAATAGACCTTAATATAGTATGTGACACTGATGGGAGTAAACATCATCTCTCTCCAGGAGTAAGGCTGAGGTGGAGCAGGAGTCTGTGGTGGATGGGAACTTAGCTACTGAAGCCTCTCTGGTGGTTCTGGACACACTGGAGATCGTAGTCAAGGTAAAATAAACGCAAAATGAAACCACATTAAATGCTTCCCTGTTTGCCAGTCATTCAGTCACTGGACATTTTAAATGACATTTCCCTCCGTCTTACCTGTTTCCTCTGTGTGTGTGTGTGTGTCCTGTTTCAGACCGTGGTGGCATCAGAGCTGAAGGAGAGCGTGCTGGGTGGGGTGCTCAGGGTGCTGCTCCACAGCATGGCAGGCAACCAGAGCGCCCTCTTCCTGCAGCACTGCTTCAGTACACAGAGAGCTTTGGTCTTCAAGGTGTGTGTATGTGTATGTGTGTATGTGTGTGTGTCAGTGAGTGGAGTGTCTGCATTTTATGTTGTAGGTTTATTATTGATGGTTCACATTGGTAATCTAATAGAAATACCACTTGATGTATTGCCGCAGCTCAACACACAAATCCTCTCCATCTTAGTTGTCTTCCTCACACACACACACACACACTCACAGACACGCACCCTCCAGCTCATTCCGCACTGTTCTGAGGTCAAACTATTTCTATTTCTGGTTTTGTCTTTAATTTGCATCTTTATTCTGTTTTTTTATAATCACATTTTATCAATTTTCGGCAACACTGCCATGTTCCATCGCTGTGCAAAAAATGTAAACAAATGCATGTTATATTAAATTTCTTTGTCTCAGAAGTGTATAAAGTAAAAGTGTGTGTGTTTGTGTGTGTGTAGTTCCCAGAGATGCTGTTTGAAGAGGACACAGAGCTTTGTGCAGACCTGTGTTTGCGTCTCCTGCGGCACTGCAGCAGCAGCGTGGGCTCCGTCAGAAGCCACGCCTCCGCCTCCCTCTACCTCCTAATGAGGCAAAACTTTGAAATAGGCAACGTAAGTCGAGACAGTGCACCTGCATCCTGGGTGATTTGTGTGTTTATGTTCTTGTATAACCAGAGACAAGCCAGTAAAACAATAATAGCTCCACAAAACACACAGAAACACACATAGAATATACATGGAATAGACTTGCGTCATCATGTTGTGAGTCACTTCCTGAACTTGTTTTGCTCTTGGTCCAGAACTTTGCTCGGGTAAAGATGCAGGTCACCATGTCTCTGTCCTCCCTGGTGGGAACATCTCAGAACTTCAATGAGGAGCATCTCCGCCACTCCCTGAAGACGATCCTCACATATGCTGAAGAGGACCTGGAGCTGAGAGACACCCCGTTCCCAGAGCAGGTTTATAACCCATCACACTGTTTATATAAAGATTAGATATGGAACTGGTATAGCGGATAAAACCATCTGTTTATGTAACACTGATGCAGTAGTTGGGGGCTGTGCTGATGTGCTGCGCTGGTCTCTTGCCGCCGCAGGTCCAGGATCTTGTGTTCAACCTGCACATGATTCTAACTGACACTGTCAAGATGAAGGAGCATCAACAGGATCCAGAGATGCTCATTGACCTAATGTACAGGTACTCGCAGGCACATCAACAGTACTGGCAAACAAAATTAAAATATTACACAGGTCAAACTACCGGTAGCAAAAAGTCTTTCATGCACCTGGACAGGAGTCTTGCTGACAGGCGTGTAGGTAAAACAGATTACAGTTCCTTTATTCACAATTTAATTAAAAATACAAGTACAATCATGTACGACACACTGGTAAAATATGTGAAGTGGGACGCCCTGATAAACTATAGAACACATAAGAATAGGTGCCAAGACACTAAGAAAATGATATTAAAATAACTCAGTCTAAGTTAGAAAGAATATCTATATTGTACAATACATCACAGCCTAGAATCTAACATTAGACCTTAAACCTAATCTAAAACTCTAAGACTCACATTTTCCATTTAAGTATTAAAATATGAATATGACAATAAAATATGACAACAAATAAAGAATATGACACACATTTTGGATTGCGACTTTCTTCAGGCATAAAAAAATACAAAAAAATACTGAGCAAGTGAATAAAGTGTTCAGGTCAAACGACTGAAATTCACTTCTCATTGTCCTCACTGTTATCGTGTCTGTTTCAGGATTGCTAAGGGCTACCAGAACTCCCCAGACCTGCGTCTGACGTGGCTCCAGAATATGGCAGGGAAGCACTCAGAGAGAGGGAACCACGCCGAGGCAGCCCACTGCCTGGTCCACAGCGCCGCCCTGGTGGCAGAATACCTCAACATGCTGGAGGATTGCCGCTACCTGCCCATCGGCTGCGTCACCTTCCAGGTCAGCAGACTCCGACTTACGGAATCATTTTTCCACAAGGCTCACTGAAAAACCCTGAAAACACTGACAACACTGAGCCCGACCAGCTGTTGTTCACAGCCAAACTCACACACCTGTGGAGCAGAAAGAGAATTGTTATTCTCATCATCAGATTTTATTTTTATGTGTTTTGACAGCTTTGCTTTTTCACCGCAGAATATCTCATCTAATGTGTTGGAGGAGTCAGCAGTGTCTGATGACATCCTGTCCCCAGAGGAGGAGGGTATTTGTGCAGGGAAGTACTTCAGCGAGTCTGGCCTGGTGGGCCTCCTGGAGCAAGCAGCTGCCTCTTTTAACATGGTACGACTCACATTCTCCAACCACATGGAGACACAGCACCAGTTACCGCACTCTCATGGTTGAAGTAGTGGTATGAGTTTTTTTTTATATGTGGAACCGGTTTTTCCATTGTGCCGTCCTCCAGGCCGCCATGTATGAGGCCATAAATGAAGTGTACAAGATCCTGCTGCCCATCCACGAGGCCAACAGAGACTTCAAGAAGCTGGCCACCGTCCACGGCAAGCTGCAGGACGCCTTCAACAAAGTCTACAACCAGGTGAGTCGATCCTGATATCATCAGCAATGAACTGCTAGGCTGACTGCGTTTATGTGAAACTGAGCTCATTCTTCATTTTCATCTCACATGCTTCTTTTTTTCTATTTTCTCAGAGCTCAGGATGGGAGGTAAGAAATTAATTTGTTTTTCCTGCACAATATACAGGTGCAATTAAAAAAAAAAAGGTAGTATGTGCTGACAGTATCGTTTTCTCTCTCTTCCCTTCCCCATGGTGTCTCCTCTCCCTCCCTGACGTCTGACTGGTGAGTGAACCGACATAAAACTCCTACTGACTTTTATTCAGACACATAACTTGCCCTCACACTTTGACATAATTGGATATAATAAATGTTACAAAAGACTTTCTGTTCTCTTTGGCCTCCCTGTTGGTTACTGTGGCGCAATGTGTAAAGGGGCGTGCCACGAAATTTCAGCCCGATCATGTCTTTTCCTTTTGCACTACAACAGTCGTCCTACACAAGTCTATTAATGAACATTCATTGCTTTCTTTAATAGCCAATAATGAGAGAGATAAGAGTTGTTGCAAACAACAAGCTAACACTGGTGCACATGTAGTTTCCATCAACTAAAAAAATATTTTAAAAATAGTGGAAATTAATCATGATTAATAAAATTAGCTTATTTTGAATGTGCTCTAACCTCACTATCCCTGCCCCAGCATCCCTTTAATCCACCTGTCTTTTCACCCCACTTCAGTGAGTAGAGAATGTTTGGGACCTACTTCCGTGTGGGTTTCTATGGCTGTCGGTTTGGAGACCTGGATGAACAGGAGTTTGTCTACAAGGAGCCATCCATCACTAAGCTGGCTGAGATCTCTCACAGACTGGAGGCACGTCAAGTAGTTTTGATCCTCATGAAGTGTCAAAAATTATAATGCTCTAATCATATCATTCATTGCAGAGTTGCATGTTTGTAGAGGTGACTCTTGTTCCCTTTATTTTGCGTACAGGAGTTTTACTCAGAGAGGTTTGGAGATGATGTGGTTGAAATTATCAAGGACTCCAACCCTGTGGACAAGAACAAACTGGATCCCAACAAGGTCAGAATGGAAAACAAATGTTCATATTCCAGATTATGAAATAGATTTTCTCGTACTGAAGTTTGTTGTCTTTTCAGGCCTACCTCCAGATCACCTATGTCGAGCCCTTCTTCGACACCTATGAGCTAAAGGAGAGAATCACCTACTTCGACAAGAACTACAACCTGCGCACCTTCATGTACTGTACCCCCTTCACCCTGGACGGCCGTGCCCACGGGGACCTGCATGAGCAGTACAAACGCAAAACCATCCTGACAACCTCCCACGCCTTCCCTTACATCAAGACACGGATCAACGTTATCCACAAGGAGGAGGTGGGCTTCTCTATGTGAAGAGCATCTGGTGCTTTATTACAATATAGATGCAGCACATGAATAAAAAAAACTTTGTGTAAGTTGTTCTGTTGTGGTTTTTATCCATCCAGATCATTCTAGTCCCCATGGAGGTGGCCATTGAGGACATGCAGAAAAAGACTCAGGAACTGGCTTTTGCTACGAACCAGGATCCAGCAGATTCAAAGATGCTGCAGATGGTGCTGCAGGGCTGTGTGGGCACCACTGTCAACCAGGTGCCTGTTTTGATATCTACAGCTGATGCTTCAGAGGGAGTAGACCCACGCCGGCTTTGTATGTGTGTTAAAGTAATAAGAGACATTCCTGAACAGATGTGTAACAGTTTCTCTCCCTCGCAGGGCCCCCTTGAGGTGGCGCAGGTCTTCCTCTCCGACATTCCCGATGACCCGAAACTGTTTCGCCATCACAACAAACTGCGCCTGTGCTTTAAAGACTTCACGAAGAGGTGATGACACACTCCGAGGCCCAGGCAGAGCGCACTGTGTAACTAATAAAAACAAATCCCGACTCCCCGTGTCTGCTCTGCTCTTCTCGCGCAGGTGTGAGGATGCCCTGAGGAAGAATAAAGCCATGATTGGGCCGGATCAGAAGGAATACCACAGAGAACTGGAGAGGAACTACAATAAACTGAAAGAAGCTCTGGGTCCCCTCATCAACCGCAAGATCCCCCAGCTCTACAGAGCCCTGCCAGCTCAGACTACACAAGCACAACGGTAACTTGAGACACTGCACAAACACACACACACACACTCACTGCACACACACACAGACACACAAAATGAGCTCATGCTGCTCCGCATAGCTCATCTAACCTACATTCAAGCACAATAGTAATTTAACACCAAACTGTACTATGCTCCAGATTATTGAGTCTGTCACTGAAAATTATTGAATGTTAAAAATTACCAAAATTAGCAAAATGCCACAAACGTCCAACATGACCAGAAGACGTCTGTGCAGTTCCTGAAGTAACGTAGACTGATTCACGATGGAAACTATCACCACATGTTTGTTGCTTTTCACTGCGCTTTTTGGCATCAGCTCGGCGTCTGCATGTGAAGGGAGAGCTGTCGAGTTTCTAATCAAAAACAGAGCTACAGTCAACAGCACCTGCCAGAGCGATGTTAACGTACTGAAGGCAAATTTGATTTCAGCTGCAGCGGGTTCTTCCAAACTTGGTCACACAAAATAACATTTTGCACGACGGACGACCAACAATGAATAAAAAGAATAGTTGGCTCTACCTTACTGAGATGATTGACAGTATTGCTGTGATTGACTGAAGGTTGGCATTGTGTGATACAATTTTAAGGACATCGTTCATCGCTTTCACAATAACTCATTCACTCCCTTGTTGAGCAGTTTTGGGCGAATTCCTACGCATGAAAAATGTCTTTATGAACTTTGACAGCGTTACGTTCACTGTGCTCCAACTGCTTTTGTAGACACTGGGATACAAAGCGAGACAACAAACTAAAACACTTTGAACAAATATACTTGTTGCTTTTCCCTCACAGGAACTCCTACAGCAGGTCCAGCCTGCGCAGAGTCGACTGTTGAAGCGCGGAGGATAAAAACAGAAACTACGAGCTTTACAAATTAGACACATCTCATCCCGTCTGTCCCCTCCCCCCCTTTTGCACACCAACTGTCACAAGCACACAC
>OMLF01011130.1:0-12931 GCA_900302615.1 Holocentrus rufus
GTTGCTATGTCATCTCAAACAGTCAAACCAAATCTCTTTTTTCTGCTCATCATCCCGCACCAACTTGATGACATTTTCTGTTGGGATTGTAAAAGAATAGCTCTGAAGGGGCAGCGTGCCTGCACACGTGTTTTGTCAAATCCAGTACCCCTTAAAAATGTTTACCCATCCTGATAAATTGTGCAGGCTTGCTGGTATCCCAGCCCTTATTAAACTTGAAGCGGATCTTCTGTATATCAATGCCAAATCAAATCACCATCTGCATCACCTTCTTTTTTTTTAAATCCACCAATGTAATCCCTCACTCTATCGCTCCCTCACAAGTCCCCTAAACCCCTTAAACCCCTTTCCTCCTCTCTTTCTCCCATTGCCCTCCCCCCCGGTTCATCTCTTTCTATCTCTGTGCGTGTCTAAGCAGTAGCCCACTCCTAAAACTGCCTGCCCTGCTCTGATCCCACTAAAGTCCCCTTTGCTTCTCCTCTCCCAATCTGCGGTCCAGCTGTTCCACATTAGCACATCCAGAGCAGGGAGGCCAAAGGAGAGTCATGTGTGGAAATGTGAATGTGCAGCAGCAGCAGCCTTAGGCCAAGCCTCATTCTCCTCTCCTCTGGCTCCTACGCTCTCCAGATGCAAGCGGATGATGAGGATGTTTTGTGCAAGGTCCAGAAATTATTTGTGGGACTTGTGTTGGCAACCAGATTTCTTTATGTGGAGGTCAGGTGACAGGAGCTGTAGATTAGGAGCAGCAGCTCAGTGGGAGAGGAAGCTTCAGTAAATCTGCCTGTGCTGAATTCAAGTTTGTTTTATCGACTTAGAATGCATAACGTAACACAGACTCTTCACATGCAATGTATCCCAGAAGAAAACTGATAACAATCCATAATGTCAAGCTTGAGTACTGCCACAGTTTTTAGAAGTGAAACTGTTTGATTGATGATTCTGTATTTCTCTCTCTCATTTCAGAGAAGTGGCCATCTGACCTTTCAACAACCCCAGACTACACCAGAAATACTTGGAATCCCATTTCCTGATCAATGACACAGCAAATGAAGTTATTTCTGGAGCCGCACATGACCAGCGCATTGCTGAGAATGTAACTGGAGCATCGCCTCAGGGACACTGTAACCTTCAAAACTTAGAGAACTAACTACTGTTCTTTTCCTACTTATCTGAGATCTTTCACAGTTACAGCCATGCCAGCTAAAGCACCGATCTACCTGAAACCCACCAATAGCAAGAAGGGGAAAAAATGTCGCCTGAGAGATATACTGTCCCCAGACATGATCAGTCCGCCACTTGGGGACTTTCGCCACACCATCCACATCGGGAGAGGTGGGGAGCGAGATGCCTTCGGAGACATGTCCTTCCTCCAGGGAAAGTATGAGCTCCTTCCAGGGAAGGGAGAGGTGGTCCACCCTCAGTTTGGCATCCAAAGTGAGTTTCTGAGAGCCAACAGCACCTCTGATGCCTCCTTTGCCGAGACTCCCTCTCCAGTTCTCAAAAATGCCATTTCCCTCCCAACCATTGGAGGCTGCCAGGCTCTCACCCTGCCCCTGATCTCGTCTACTGTGTTCCCACTGCCCCCGGAGCCCCTGGAGGACATAGTGGGGCCTACAACTCCTATGAAACCTGACAGGGCTGAGGAGGTAGAAATCCTGCAGATGGACGCACTGTTGCGCTCCATGGATGTCTTTACCAGCGATCCCCCTCCTCCATCTGCAGATATCCAATCCAAACCCGATGTTCTTCTGGATCTGCTGGACAAACCAGAGAAGCCGACCTCTAAAGCGGTTGCCAAAGCTAACAAAATAAACAAGGGTGAAAAAAAGCCTGAGAAGCCATCATCCTATTACATCAATGGCCACAGCAACAGCATATACACCGTTAACGGAAGCCTGAACAGCAACGCAAGCAGCGACAGCTTCGACAGCTTTGATGGCAAAGGGAACTTCAAGAGTAATGGGCTTGGCAGCGGAATCAGCAATGGCAGCGGGAGTTTCAACGGCAATGGCAACTGCAACGGTTATGGACACTTTAACAATGACATTACCCTGGGCTATAAGAAGGCGCACTCCAAATGCAACGGAGACTGGGTGGACAGGGACAGTGGGGTGGAGGAGGGCCGCATCTGTGATTTTGAGTTTGAGTTTTCCAAGGAGAAGAGTACGTCCCGGGATTCCCTCACCCAGATCACAGGGTCGCTCCTTTCCCTCGAACTCGATCTGGGCCCATCCATCCTGGATGATGTGCTCAACATTATGGACAAACCCACTGCAAAGAGCAGGCCTTGAGCAGTGCTGAGGCCCCAAGAGGAGAAAGGGAACTAATGAACTATAGCCATGAGGACAGAGACTCACAAAGCAATCAAAATGGTGTCTGGATATATCATTGTGATGAAAATGAGCTAAAATAGACAGAGCTGCTTATGTTTTTATTGTCAAAACAAGTAACTATTCTAGCTTCTATGGAGTGTTGATTCTTCTTTTTTGTCTGTCAGCATGTTAAAGATGCATGCGCTATTGATTACAGCTAAAACACAGCCATCGTGCCTTTGATTTATTGATTAAATTACTGTAAAAATAATACATGATAGATTTGTGTTCCTATCCTGACTTATGCAGTATATGTAAAAAACAATACTATACCAGTGTTGAGGTTGCTTTTGCTTTTTTTACACAGACCTGATGTGTTTCTCCATGAAAATATGGCATTTTTGTGTGACTTTTAATGTGTTTAACAAAGCACTGTTTTGTTTGTCACATGATTTGTTTGCCACAAGACTATTTCAAAGAACAGAATACTATGCATATTTGTGTTTTTAATATTGTAACACAAATAAATACATTTTGTCTTAGTTTGCCTAATTTTTTTTGGATGGATTGGAGTGTTGATTCCAAAAGACAAAGCAAAGTCATGAGACCAAGATTGAAAAAAGAAATGCTAAGAGACGGAAAGACAAAGCGAAAGATGTTTAATCCAAGACAGAAAGAGCTACAGACTGACAGAGAGGATAGAATGGATTTATTTTCTTGCCTCTGACATTCCTTGCATTCTGCCTGCCTGCCCTGCAGTGGGAGCTCCGGTGGGCCTTCATCTGCCCAACCAGGCGCCTGCTCCATTTGTTTGCAAGTGGACGGGACAAGCAGAGGAGGGGTCTTTAAAATTCCCTGCATTCCAGCCACAGTGCACAAGTGTCCTGGACCAAACATAAATCAGCTGTTTTGAGTCAAGGGGGAGGGGCTCGGCCCTGGACCCACAGTATCTATCACCCAGATTGTATAGGGAGATGGGGTTGTAAAACATGCACTTACAGCTCGCAGGCAAAGTTTGCTCAGCGCTGAGCGATAGATGGGCTCTCTCCCTATGTCTAGTTACAATGAAGATGTGTTGACCCAGCAGTGTTAAAGCAACAGTCTGAAAAAGCAAGACAGCCTGCAGTCTCTTGAACCCTGCCACCCCGTCCTCAATTCTCTACCATGTACAGGCCTTTTAGTGTTTTGTAAGTCATAACCTAAGACCCTATGGAGGCCTGTGTTGTCCCTCTTGAATACCGTACATGGGAATCCCTTCACGAATCCAAGATAAGGGATCAGGCATCCCCCCTCCACCCCCCTGAACATCCTCGTGCCATTGTGTCATGCTTGGCCGAGTAAAACGACATGACCTCCCCACGCTCCCCTCCGCACACCGCATCCAAAGTTGGCCGTGTTTGTGTCGCCGGGCTAATTTCACATGCAAATAATTATCCGGGTTCGATTCCGTTTCTGTCATGGAGCGGACCAGTGTGGCAAACCTCTCCAAATCCCTCTACAACCTCAGAATGTCCGTAAACAACCGCGACCAGACCAGCCGAGGCGTCTCAAGCCATCGTAAACCAGATGTTAGAGGAGGCATGAACATTTCCCCACGCAAAGAAAACCCATGTTGTAGCAGATACACCAGCCACTGGAAAATCCCCGCATTAGGGCTAGAAGAGTTTGCATATGCATAGCTGAGGCACATAACCTCTAAGCATGGGTAATGGAAACCTTTTGCTGTCAAGGTAATTACTATGCTTATACCTGCAATGGTACATCATTGACTTGATGACAGCCCTCATCTGACAGGCGTGGACCCCTCACAAAGTCCCCTTTGTTTACAAAAGAAGTTGCGACCACAGCAGTGTAGTGTGTTGTGTAACATATTAGAAGTATTACTGAAGAGATGCCAAAGCTCTCTGACTCCAAATACCAGGAAATACCAGAGTGTTTTATGAAATCCAATACAAATATCTGACATATGTTAAATTCTGAGCGCTGCCCTCATGTTTTCTTTCTTGGAGTTCAGTGCTCTACATGAAATGTTGAAGTTCAAGGGAGGTTGTTTTTGTTTGTTTGAGGGACCAGTTGGCTTGGTGCCTTGATGGTTTGCGAGGCTCGTGTCATGCGACTGATGTAAGGTTGATGTTTCCATAATTTTTATTCGCTCAGCCTCGAAAACAAATCTCTCTGGATTTCCATTTTGAATTATGCAACGTCAAACAATGTGCAGGCTACTGGCGATCCCAGACTGTCTTCTCTTGTTGCTGGTTTAGTCTTCTATTGGACCCCCAGGGCAGAACAGCAAATACCAGAGATGGAAGGTAGAAGTAGTCCTGTTTTTTATTACAGCAGGGCCAGGGCCAAGGTGGAAGTCTGACCTGAAGAAACCTTGAAGCCTTCGATTCTCAGTTAAAACCACAAAGACGCTTTAAAGCAGCACAATCAGGCATCACATTGTGTGACAAACACCCACACACCTACAGCAGAACAATGTTCCACTTGTTTCTTCGGCTACAAGCCTTTCTCAGATTGTTTGCATTTCTCAAAAATCACTTGAGGAATTAATGCTCATTTTTATTTCAATCTTTTCCATCTTTGTTTTATTGTTGAGGCATTTTTCAGAAAAAGGGAACTGATTGGCACATTAGCAATGCCACTCAGAGAAAAGTGCCCTGCAGAGAGGGAGGTGACAGGGGTGTTGCCACCACCTGGTGCCTTGTAATTTACCGACCAGTCGCATACTTGACAAAAACAGAAAAAGCCTAAATTACTAAATTCTGCCTCTTTGACTTTGATGCCGTGGTTTAGTAGAGTGGTGACACATCCATGGGAAAAAGGAGCAACATGACTATAAAGGCATGTATACCCATTAGCCTGTTTTGGATAATTCTTCCAGTAACCAAGAAACATATGTTCAAAGAGGAGAAAACCCTTCTATCTATAAATGGCTTTTTTTGGGTGATCAAACACATTTAACACAATTTGTAATAGGCCTTTTCTATCGTATAAAATTGATATAGATACAAAAACACATACAAAGGCTGTTTTCTGGTGTCATTTGCTTCATAACTACAGGTAATTCATTCAAGAACATGCCAGCTCCTCAGTTTCTTGGGCTAAGGTGAAGCTGTCAGTTCACAGATGAATAAGCTTTGGCCCGTAGGCCGGCGGTGCCAAAGAAAGCACAACTCAGACCCAGCAAAATTTTCCACCCAACCTCCACGAGAGAGCCGAATAATGTGCACACTGTCTCTCGCACAGAGGTGTTAGTGAGGGAGCCCCGCGTAGCAGGACTTGAGCTATGTCAGGCGGATGAGAGGGAAACTTTAATAAGACGTTTCCCCGCTCCCTGGCCCTAGATGGAGACAGCAGAGGCATGAGCAGCAAGGATAAAGCTCCTCTTGTCTTCGCCTCACTGTCCTACTGTACGACATGAGCCCAAACAGAGCTATCGCAGTTTATATCCAGCCAACGGACCGGACAGGAGGAAATATCTGAGGCGTGAGCAAGACTTGACTCATAAATATTATTGCTGCTTGCACTGGGGGGAGATATCATTCATTATTGAAAATGCATTCTGGACATGCTTGAAAATTGAATGCCATGACTAAGATAATCAGGGTCAAAGTAATGTGAGGTACTTGGGAAACATTTTCTCTGCTGAGCATGAAGGCTGGAATCAAGTGTTCCCCAGATCTGCTGATTTGGCAGGACAGGACTGTAGCTCCCTTTCAAAAGACAACAGGAGGAGAGCGTAGCGAGGGTTCATTTGCAGGGGCTGAAGAAAAAAGGGTTGACGCAGTGCAGATACAAGCTAGGTCACATGCAGTTTGGTCTGGCAGGCGGTGGTTACCTTGGTACAATGCTGTTGACTGTTGTTTGGCTGACAGTAACCATAGCGAGCGAAGTTTGTATCTTCAGCACGTGAAGGCCGAGAGGAGGGGAGCGAGAGTTAAACGTTAGAGTCGGAGTCGTGTCACCTCAGAGGAAGACAAAACCCAGACGCCATTCAATCATGCTGCTGCGCTATGTAGACCAAAACAAGAGCTGCACTTAAATATACATTTAATTTACCTGTAACTCTTAACTGTCTCATGACTTATGTGCATCATAGGTATGTGGCTACTTAAACTGGGCAACAACTGTAATCTTCACATTAGTTTATCCACTTTCCTAAATAAAGTAGCTTTTGGCCATAGCACTAATGTTTAATTTGAAAAGATTTACATTTACATCTTATTACTTCATCAGCTGGTGATAAATACTCTAAAAAGATAAATGCAGATGAGCGATATGCAGGTTGCCAGACTATTTTCACATTTTAACATGCATATTTCATTAGCTGCACTAGCTTTTCGGTGGTTAACTGAATTGGGAGCAGGTTGTTCTTCTAAGGTAAAATATTCATTTTTGATCCGACAGCTTTGCAAAACCAAAGTCCAAATCCTGTCCTTCTAGCTTGCTGACCTATTCACCAGTTCTTCAATCTACCAACTATCACATTTTGTACATGGGATATTTTTAGTGGTTAGCTCATGCCAAGTGTGTATCAACTAATTAGATCTTAGATTAAGAAAAAGAAGTTTTGTTTGGAGAAGCCAACACCAAGCCATTTAAGGTCTTGTTAAAAAATCAAACAGAAAGCAAGCAAGCGAGCAAGAAAGAATAATCATAATTTACTTTGAAATATCAGAATTTTATTGGCACGTGTATAAATCAGGACTGGGGTCCTGTCCAGTGTGTTTCCCTGCCTTAACCCAATGCATGCTGGGATAGGCCCCAGCACCTTGCAACCCTGATTAGGTTAGTGTGAAAAATGGATGGATGGGTATCTATAATGAGCTCACATTGTATTTTCCAAACACTGGTGACTATAATGTGTTGGAAGTGTATTCATTTACTGAGTATAACAAGTCAAAGGCCAGTGTCAGACACACACTGCACATGGCTAGCATTTTTCTAGAAAGTATAAGACCTTGACTCCACATGCTGCACTCTTCTTTATTGAGTTCAAACTGCTGTCAGTGACATTTGCTGTCAGCTTAATGAGAGCAAGTGAGGCTCTTCGAGACATGGAGCTGAGCACAAAGTCTGTGCTTGCCATTTTAATCGGCTTAATTTACCACAATCCCCACGCTGCAAACAAACCATGAATTATTCATATTTACTTCAGTGCAGGGAGAATGGGATTGTGACTGATGGGGAAGTAATGTATGCGCTCACTGGGTGCAGTGTCTCAGCTGGCCTTCTAAGGCAAAGCAAGGGAATGAAACCAAAGTCTGAGATCATGTGAGTCTTTCTAAGATTGTCCTTAGCTATATGTTGTCTCATGTAAAATGGCATGCCCTTCATACAGGGCAGCAACTACCCATTCGGGCGCCCAACAGTCTATATTCACATGTAGGAGGTATTTATGTATTTGCTCTTTGCTGCATTTCCTTCGAACAACCCTCTGGGAATTCCTTCAATGCCACGCCGAGGGGAAGGGTAGTGGGCTTAGTGGGGCTCTCCCTTTATAGATGTGGGTGACATCACTTGCCCTCTTTTCCTCCGGCAGCTCAACAACACTTCTGCCACCCAGATGGGATGATTGGACCCAATCACCTCTTGGGATCCAGCCATGAGGCAGTCACCTGTTTATAGTGGGGAAAGACAAGCTAGTTGATGGGCTACATATATGTAGAATAATATTTTAGATTTTTTTTTTTTTGAATAATTTAAGGGACTTGAGACATTCTTTCTTCAGTATTATGCGTTTTGCATTATGCATTTTATTTCATTACCCCTGCCAAATGGGTAATATGATTGCTCCTGTGCATTCATCTGTCCATCTAACTGTCAACAGGATGGCAAAGTACTTTTTGAGCCAATCAGCCTCAGCTTCGGGGCTGGGCAATAGGTGGGACTTTGAACAAACAAGGCTGGAGCTTCCATCCACAAAACATCACAAAATATCTCATGGATCCAGTGGGAAAGTTGGTCACGGGTCAAGGTGGCATTGACACACTTGCACATGCTGATTGGCCTAAAGGGGCGTGTTCTATGACAACAGCATTTTCCAAAGGGGGTGTGGCTTAGCAAAAACAGGGTCATAACTTCCAGCTGCAACCTTGGCGGAGGTGTCCTCTTTACTGGGTGCGTTTTAATTTGTGTTTTATGTCAGGTGGCCTGTTGACAAGCCCCTCTTTTTAAACTACGCATGTAATGCATCAGCTGTTTATATTAATCATGCTTCATCAATAAGCTTTTTTGCACAAATTATTTTTGCAAACACAAGAAACATCTGTTGACATGATCAAGTGTCTTCAAACGGCAGAAATAAAAAGGGCCAACATTTTAATGTGTGGTATCAGATTTGCATCCTGCTGCACTTCCACTGACAATGAACAGGAAGCCGACTCAATTCATACACCGAGCTTTTACACCCTAATTAATATTATTTAGTGATTTTAGTGTCCCAGGGAGGTTTTTGTATGTGCTGACAGAGGTGCTGACATGAAATAGGATTTCGACCGATATCACCAGAAAATCACATTGGATACAGTCATAAAGTCCACACAGTTCTGTTTATTTGCAGTGGTCTAGATTGTGGTTGTGCATGCTGATGCTGACTTCCTGGCTTCCCTGTTTCTTTGAGAGAGGCATAATCAGTAAACATACTGAACTAGCCAGTTTTGGAGGAATAAGGTACCACAAATGTGAAAGTTTGGATGGGATTTTTGAATGGAATCTCTTTACTGATTCTAATGCATTTGATTATCATAATTTTTTCATCAAGTGCATTTTGAAAGCCCATCTCTGAATAATACAACATGACTGCTGTCTTTATACCTGTTTGCAACCATGGAAAGTTGAATCTATCAGAGCACAGAGTGTTCAGGTCAGAGGACTACATTCCTGCTGTTATGGCCAACAGCCTTCAGGATTCTGCCTTTTAAGGTAAGACCCCTCTCTGTTTCTCCCTATCCCCCCTCGAGCTTGATCCTTCTGTCTCCAGGGGGCTCGCTGGGTGCCCCAGAGTCTCCTTTTTATAAGTTGTCACCAGGCGGTCATGCAATCACATCTGCAGGAAATTTCCAGCAGGTTCCTTCCTACGACCCCATGAAGAAACGGCAGCTGGCGGCCATTCGTTTTACGTTTTGTTTGGAGGAGCTTTTACACTTCAGGTTTGCACAGTTGAATTATGACCGGGCAGTAAAATGGAACAACACACAGCATGGGAGAGATACCGAGCAAAAAACACAAGCCCTCAAAACTTCTGATTTTAGCAAAAAAGAGGAAAAGTTATAAATCAGTGTTGATGGCATTTTCACAGTGTTGCGACCTCTGACCGCTTCTCAAGAGCTGCATTGTCCCTCCACCTGAAACACGCCAAGCTAGGTCTGCAAAATGCATCTCATTTCCATTTGACACCACAGGGAGTAGAGCAATATAACAGCTTATACATTAGCCTTTCTCACTGGACTGTCAATCACAATGAGGACTGAGGAGTCCTGGCTCACTTCATGACTCTAGTCAACACGGGAAATATCTTGGACAGAGTCCCAGTCTATGTATCAACATCATCCATGACTACGAAGAGCTTAAATATTGGCCGCAGACTGAACAATACAGGACACAATCTGTATGCAGGATCTCAAAGGATGATCCAATAACCCAAAGAAGTATGACATTTTTTCTCCAAATAATCTGCAATAAATAAGTTTTCAAATATTTTCCCTGTAGGCCCATGCAGAGTCCAAATCGTCTACTGTGTGCTGAGGCTGGCAAAAGGAAAACAGCAAATCAAGTGAGCCCTCTAAAGGCAAGTTATGTGATAGCACTGAATTACAGGCACAAGCCAGATGCATTATTTGTTCTGCTCACTTTCCCAGCAGTATAGTTTTTCTTTGCTGTTGATGGCATGACTTGGCCTGCACTGGTGCACAAAAGCACCACTAATCCCACGTATTCACGCTTACATAATCCAACCTTTCCCAAAGATCACAGGTCAGGTCAGGTTCTCCAGCGAGAGGGTAAATACCGTCGGTGAGGTTTCCCAGATGCAAAGTCAGTCTTTGGACTGTCAGCGGTTTGAGAAACGTGGCGTTTCGTGAGATGTATCCTTGGCCAAAGATAGATCACTGGTGTCAACATGAGTGACCCCTGAGAACCTGAGTGCTCTCACCCCTCAAGGTGAGGTCGAGGCATTCTGCTGTCCTGTTCAAGCGTTGGCCATCTTGAAGCTTCAACCTGATGGCTTATAGAGAGTTCAGATAAAGAACCCACACACAGTAATAATATAAGAACGAGTTGAACCGCCATTACCAGTAGATAGTGTTTTATTGATCCTATGGAGCTTCACAAAAAGCAAACCAGAGTTCACAGACAAAAGAGAATGCAATAAATGCCCATCAATTATGAACTAAGAGCCCACAGTAAATTGATGGTTCAGGTTCAACTTTCTTTGTTTTCATTTCACACCCTCATTAGGTGAGGAGCTGAAGAACGCCCATGGGATTGAAATATCCGTGCAGCAGATAACATACTATGAATTATTTAATGTAGGGTGCAGGTTCTCTGCTTTGTCTGTGCAGGGTGGACTGATCCGCTCTGCTCAGCACTTCGAGCATTAAAGGATACAAATATTTTTATGGTTTTAATCCCAATTCAACTGTTAATTCCTGAAATTCTAAACATTGAAGTTGTTACAAAAAAGATAAAAGGAAAGCACAAAAATCTGCACAATGGTTATTGTTAAATCAGGACTAGAGAGGGGTGAGCAGCACCCTCTGCTGACACCCTCTGAGACACTGCCTGTCTTCTGCTCCGAGTCACAAGCCCATCTAACCTGATCATTAACGACCTACAGGCGAGCTCTAATGATCATAGCTTTAACTTTATTAAGAGGATTTTTCCTTGCTTGTCCCCTTGCACCTAGCCAGTCTGCAGACCACCCAGATTTGTCTCAGCACTTGACTAGAACATTCCATACTTATGAATGTCAAATACAATTAGGGTTGAATATCTGCTCAGTAGTCCTGGGGCTGAGATTTTCTTGGCTTAGAGAGATGGACAAATGTGTCAGACTTTGCAAAGTATAGTCTGGATATTATACATGGCGTCCTATTCCGTGTCAAAATCTCCATATTTCTCGGTGTCTGCCCCACCGCCACACTAAATTATGCAAGTGCCACTTAAATATTAGCAGAAATTGCACTGGATAAATTACTCTCAATGCTGAATGGAAGAATTACAGAGATCAAAGCTTATAGATGAACATACAGATCAACATTGTTGTGGTTTAACCCCACAAGTTAGAGGATCTTAAGCGGCTTGTGACACCTCCAGGGCATCCAACTTCCATCCTTCATACGAGGGTCAGGTCAAAGGTCAACTCAAGAGCTAACTATTCAAAGCACAAGGGTGCTTGGGTGGTTCAAGTGGCCCCTAACATGAACTATCACATGAAAACTATATGAACAGAACTTAGAGGATTTTTCACATTGCAGTGACTTCAGATATGCACTGGGTCCGTGCAGGTACACGCGTGAATTTAAGCCACTGTGTAAATGTTCAGTGGAGGTTTAAACTAAAGCTCTCGCAAAAGTTATGTTTTGCTAATAAGATTATCTGCACTTTCGCCTCCCTCCAACAGCCCTGCCGTGGAGCGTGGAGGGGGGGGAGAATGAAAATGACCCAACTATTCTGCAGTTTTGGCCCGGTCCCAAGTGCTTTGCATGCAACCTGCTAATTCGTCCGGCTGGCTAACGACCTGCTTGCGTGCCAGTCGATCATTAGCGCTCAGTCAGAAATGGTCACCAAATATGTCACATGCCCCTGGTCACTCTATTCAGGGCATGATGAGAAGTGGCCATGACACAGCCAAATAAGCTTTGAATTAGCAGTGAGGGACACAAGACTATTAAGGCTATTAAGGCTGGTTAAGAATCGCCTTTTCATAATTTCTGCCTAGTTAATTATTCCTGTAATAAACCTGTCAATAACACCTAAACCAAAAGGGCTACGTGTAAAAATGTGGTACTGTCAGACTCAAAGCACCTGGCAGACTTTGCTTTATAAAATTATGTTGCTACAACAGATTTAAGCCTTTTAGCATTAGAAAAATCCTCAGCACTGATGTTGTAAACATGGCCAATGTTCTTGGAAATGCTTTTGAAAAGTTCTTTCTGAACTAAATGCTGTCAGAAATATGACAGATATCTCTATTTTTTTGTAGCTTGAAATATAAACTACTTGTTGTGACTTGCAAATCATCTCCACGGCCTTTCAAGTTTCAAAAGACCTACTTTAACAGTTAATAACAGTTAGTGAATTTATGATGGTTTGGATACATGCAGTCCTGACTGGACCACATTTTGCAAAACAGGGACAGAAAAAAAATGGGTGAGTGTTTCTAAGGTAACCACTGCTCACATTCAAACATTCAGTTCCTTTCCTCAGACAGTGTGAAGGTGATACGTCTGATGGGTTAGAGCTTCTTGTTTTACTTCTACATATCGTTTAACATAATCCCTTATGAAATGACATATGGTTAACTCCAACCGTTAAAAATTTGTTATGGTTAGTAGCAAAAACAAACGCTAGAGTTTGAGATGACTGGGCCATCAGACCACAGGCCATAGCTCAAC
>OMLF01011132.1:0-22769 GCA_900302615.1 Holocentrus rufus
AAGGCACAGGGTCAATTGCTGGTGTAGCAGCTGGACCTCTAGGGAAAATGTCATTTATGGAGGCAAAGAAAAAGAAAATCATGTCTGGTGACAGTGCTGATTTGCTGCTGGATGCTCAGGCTGCCACAGGCCACATCACTGACCCCAAAACTAATCAAAAGCTGACAGTGGAGGAGGCATGTGCAAAAGGAGTGGTGGATAGCAAGGATCGAGATAGATTGTTATCTGCAGAAGCGGCTGCTGTAGGATACCAGGATATTGTCACAGGCAAGCCTCTCTCAGTGTTTGATGCCATGAAGAAAGGACTAATTGACAGAAAAACTTGTGTACGCCTGCTGCAGACCCAGGAGTGTGTTGGGGGCATTCTAGATCCCACTCTCAGTGTGTTTCTCCCTAAAGACAAAGCTATGGAACGTAACCTTTTAGATGAAAACCTCTTTCAATCTCTAAGCCAGGACCCTCAGTGTTACCTAGACCCAGAAACTGAACAGGGCACCAGCTATGGGGCTTTGAAGAAAAGATGCAAGACAGAGCCTCACACAGGCTTGCTAATTCTGCCTATAACTGAGAAGCTAGACCCATCCAAACTGCTCTTTGATGGTGTCCGCAAGCCAATCACAGCACAGCAGTTACATGATTGTGGGATCCTGGATAAGCAAACATTTCACCAGCTAGTCAAAGGGGAGAAGACTGTCTCAGATGTGTCTGTGGACAAGAAAATCTATCTGAAAGGCACAGGGTCAATTGCTGGTGTAGCAGCTGGACCTCTAGGGAAAATGTCATTTATGGAGGCAAAGAAAAAGAAAATCATGTCTGGTGACAGTGCTGATTTGCTGCTGGATGCTCAGGCTGCCACAGGCCACATCATTGATCCCTGCACTGGTCAGAAGCTGACAGTAGAAGAGGCATGTGCCAGGGGAGTGGTAGATAAGGAGGATAAAGAGAAGTTGTTGGCAGCAGAGGCTACTGCTGTGGGTTATCGGGATCCAAACACAGCCAAGCTGCTGTCAGTAGGTCAGGCCATGAGGAAGGGATTTATTGACAGAGACACAGCTTTACGTATGCTTCAGGCTCAAGAATCTGTTGGGGGAATTTTGGACCCTACACTCGGTGTGTACCTACCCAAAGACATAGCTATGGACCGGGATCTCATAGATGAGGACTTGTACCAGGCCTTGAATCAATGTCCTGAGTGTTACCTAGACCCAGACACTCAACAAGCAACTAGCTATGTGTCTCTGAAGAAAAAATGCAAAGCAGATCCAAGCACAGGCCTGTTGCTTCTCCCAGCGCCAACAAAGCCATTGACTGTCAAAGGGCTCAGGGACCAGGTGTCAGTCATTGACTTGGTGGATGCAAAGCTTCTGGAGCGGTCTGATTTGGACCAACTAAGACAGGGTAAACTATCCAGCCAGGACATTGAGGACCGCCTGCGCTCTTATCTGACAGGCTCCAGTTGCATCGCTGGGGTATATGATGAGGCTAGTGAAAAGATCATGCCCATCTATCAGGCCATGAAAGAGGGATTGTTGCCGCCTGGAACCACAATGGAACTACTTGAGGCCCAGGCTGCCTCAGGTTTTATAGTAGATCCTGTCAACAACCTTTACCTGACTGTCACTGATGCTTACAAAAAAGGACTCTTTGGGCCAGAGTTTAAGGACAACCTCCTGTCTGCAGAGAGGGCAGTGACTGGTTATAAACTGCCAGGTACAGACAAGGTTATCTCCCTCTTCCAGGCCATAGAGAAGGGCCTAGTGGACAAGGGTCATGGTATCCGTTTACTAGAGGCTCAGTTTGCCAGTGGTGGCATCATTGATCCTAAACAGGGCCACCGTATTGATGTGGAGGTAGCCTACAAGAGAGGTTACTTTAATGAGGAGATGAACCGCATCATCACTGATGAAGGGGTTGACACTAAGGGCTTCTTTGATCCAAATACAGAAGAAAACCTGACCTATCTAGAGCTTAAGAAACGCTGTATCACAGACAAGAGAACTGGCCTTGTCCTGTTGCCCATAAGAGACCAAAAGAATCAACAACAATCTTCTCAGAAAAACACTCTGAGAAAGAGAAGAGTGGTAATTGTGGACCCAGACACAAATAAAGAAATGACGGTACGTGAAGCATATGACAAGGGTCTTATTGACTATGACACCTTCCGGGAGCTGTCAGAGCAAGAGTGTGAGTGGGAAGAAATCACCATCACTTCACCAGATAATTCTACACGATTACTTATCAATGACAAGAAGACTGGTAAACAGTATGATATTAGCGAGCTGCTTCAACAGGGTGTAATTAATCAGTCAGTTGTGGATAGATACCTTTCCCGTAGCATCACTCTTACTCAGTTTGCAGACATCATCACCAATCAGACCAAATTTGGATCATCATCATCAACTACAAGAACCTCAGCAGGACCGGCTCTATCTTCTATGACATTCTCATCATCAGTACCTTCATCACCCACTTTTTCCAAGCTGACCACAACCAAAATGACTACATTCACAGAACGCAGCACCACATTCAGTGGTGAAGCTCAAAACTTACCTGATTCCCTGAAGCACATATCCAGTGTCTCTATCACCCTAACCCCTCCTGTTGAAGCAGTAGGTGAACATGATCCAGTGGGCGCTATCATTGACACGGAGACCCTAGAGAAAATATCCATTTTGGAGGCTCTTGATCGTGGCCTGGTTGATTCCATCACTGCCCAAAGACTGCTTGAGGCCCAGGCCTGCACAGGAGGTATTATTAATCCCATTAATGGTCATAGGCTCAGCATCCAGGAAGCATCTCGCCAGGGCATAATAGACGAAGACATGGCCACTAAGCTCAAACCTGCCCAGAAAGCCTACTTTGGCTTTGAGGATGTAAAAACCAGGAAGAAGTTGTCTGCTGCTGAAGCCATGAAGGAGATGTGGCTTCCATATGAGGCAGGCCAGAGGTTCATGGAGTTCCAATTTTTAACTGGTGGACTGTATGACCCAGAGCTGGGATGCAGGCGGACCATAGAGGATGCTCTGAAGATAGGGTGGCTAGATGGGAGAGCCGCCCAGAAGCTCCAAGACACCAGACATCATGCAAAGAACTTAACATGCCCTAAGAGCAAACTCAGGATCTCCTACAAGGAGGCTATGGACAATTGCCTAGTGGAGGAAAATACTGGGTTAAAAATACTTCCGGCATCATCTGTGTCCTCCAGAGGTATCAGCAGTCCCTACAATGTGTCCTCTGCCCCAGGATCCAGCACAGGCTCTAGGAGCGGCTCTCGACGGAGCTCCCGCAGGAGCAGTGTGGACTTAGGTTCCCCGTCCTCCTCAGTTACCAGCCGCCATATTAGTACCAGTTACAGCCGCAGTTCCTACACCTCCAAACCCACCTACTGATGCAAATCAAATAAGAAAAGGTCCTGCACAGTGCTGTTCCCCAGGAATCAGTCAACTTTTTGGTTCTTCTGGACCTCTGCCAGAGCACATTAAAAGTTCTGAAAAGAATGAATGTGTTGTCTACAGATAAATATACATGACTTAATGCCTTAAAATGTTAATTGCCTTGTAATGTTTTAGGTTTAACTTTAGTGTTGCTATACTACTAATAAAACTTTATAATTAAAAATTATCTTTAAAAAGTTTCAAACATAGGTTTCTGGGCTGTTTGGAGTGAAAATACAATATGCTTAAAAGACTTGACTTTGCTCCTGATTTTGGCCTAGCAATTAGTGCCATCTTATCATGTACATTCATCTTATGCAAGTGTATTTCAAATTTATTTTCCAGAATCGTCAGAGAAAATAATTTTATGCATTTTTAAGTTTTGCTGTTTTGGGGAAAATAGTTTTGAAATCTAACAGTCTATGTGCCTGATTTGTGCTAGGAGGGATGTAAGGTGGGGCCATTTTAAATGTTAAATGCTTTTTTTTATTGCATATAGTTGGCTTAACTATCATTTTGTATTGTTAGAAAAACAAATCTGTTAACCATTTGGTTCTGCAGTTTAATGCTACCAGTTTTGTAACAATTTCTCTATATCTCAAAATAAAAGTTAATCTTTATGTCCTTTGGTCATCTGAATTACTGATTACTCATGCATTTATGGTCACTACGTATAATCCAAACAAAAATAACAATGATCTAAACATGTCAGATATGATTAATATGGATGTTCCTCAGTTTGCGCCTTATTGTTTTAGGGGCATCTCTATGCAAGTTTTACTGTAATGATTTAAATAATATGAAAATATTATCATTTGTTCTTTCGCCCAGTGCATGCCAGGCACCCCACAACCCAGAATATAAATAAGCGGGTATGGAAAATTAATAAATTAATATGATTTGGTGTTTATCCAAACACTGTCCCAAATTATCCAGATGTGTTAAATATTTCATATCTGTTTAACTGACTTCTTTGAGGAGTCAGCTAATGAATGTAAAATAATATTTCAGTGCTACATTTTTTTCTCAAACAAATCTGATATCAGCTGATGTCTATAGGGCTTCATCTCAATTAAGTTTTACTTTGACTTAGTTGAAGATCTTTGTTAGGCCCTTAAAAATGGCTAAATTACAAATTTGACTGGCATTAACTCTAAACAAATCTGCATTTTGCTGAACTGTGTCTTTGGCTCAGCCAGTGGTTTACACTAAGATTTTGGAAATGGGCAGAAAAGATTATAGAGGGAAATTCATATGAAATTATTGTTAAGAGTTATATGGCCACATTATTATGAATCCTAGATATTTCATACAGATGCATCAAAAGATCAAGCCACAGAGTAAACGGGAGTATTGTTTGTGGTTCCTGGATTTAGATTTGAAGTCAAATGTAGACAATCCAGCCAGTTTGGGGAAAAAGTAACACTGTTACTTGATTATTGAAGACAATGATAAATGAGGAGTTATTTCAAACCCTACAGACTGAAAAAGTCTAACCTGTTATGTAGATTTAAGTAAAGCAGAAGCCAAAAACATGGCATCTGGATCAAGGGGACATCATTTATTCCAAAAAGAGAGACATCTTGAGTGCATTTCTAGTCATTCATTCATTCATTCAAGTAATTAAGAAGAAACAGTTCACAAGAATGAAACTTTGAAACATCACTTTTATTAATTTAACAGTTTTATTATTTTATATTTTACCACATATTATTAAGGGAGATTTTAATTTTAAAACATCTTTCGTTCGGTTCGTTTTTAATTGATTGGCTGATTATTGATTAATTGATGAATGTTAATAGTTAGACAAATACATACCGCAAATCGTCGTCTCTCTCGCCAGGCCTTGGACATACTATCCTTGGTCCACACTCCAGTCCAGTTGGTGGCAGTAAAGCACCAAAACTTGTTTCCCAACCTCCAATAAAACAGCCAAGGAAACGTTGATATATTAAATTAAGCAGGAACCAGCTAAGGAAGAAGAAGAAGAAGAAGAAGATTCAGTTTTTGTAATGTTTTGTTTTTGTAACTGTGAAGTTAGCTGTCATTGCTAATGGTGTTAAGTTTAGTGTCACTGCTTAGTGCTTTGTACTGTTACTGCAGTTTCGCAGTTTAGCTAATGTTACAGGAGGAAGGCTGTTACTTGCTTATATAGCCCTTGTAGCTAACGTTAGCTTACTGGTACTGGAGCATATGTACTGGAGGACCTTGGCCAAGCTGTAAACAAGGCTAACTAACAGAAAGCGACTGCAAGTTGGAAAGCCCGATTGTGCAGTGCAAGGTATGACCTTTTATATTTAATAGTTAGATTGTGATGCAGTACGTTTAAACGTATTTGCCTCTATTCTGTTTATATAGATTACACGTAATTTTAGTAATTGCTCATCAGACGAGAGGTCTCTGCCAGTTATTAAATCAATTCATAGTGCTCATGTCATAACGTTAACTTAGTCCAAAGTTAAACGCAACGCTACTTTATTGTATGACATTAATCTTCATCCATCAGCTTGCCTCAAAACCAGACATAATAAAATACAAACCACGTTATTGTCCTAATAAAGTCATTGCAGTCTCTTCTTTCTTTTTGACATGGTAAATCAATGTAGCGTGAACATACTGAAGATATTTCGTAATTTTAAGTAACGTTCGTGTCACTATTCAGGTGAAAATATGGCTGACGACCCCCAGAGGAATTTTCGCTCAGCTTATTATGAGAAGGTGGGCTTCCGAGGAGTGGAAGAGAAGAAATCCCTGGAGATACTGCTCAAAGACAATCCTCTTGGTATATATGTTTATATTTATTTACCAATATGCAGGTGAGCACCTAGGCGCAGGCTTAGCTTACATGTTGGGCGAAATGGGTTCAGGGCTGGTATGTTATTAGGCTTATCAAGTAGCCACATCGCATCATGGATGTCTTGTTGACTCAATGTTTTGAGTAGGTTAAACACTAAAGAACTACTCTCACTTGTGTTATTTCCATTTTATTGGCCTTCATTTGTCTTTTTGTGAGTCACTTCATCTTCCAACGTTTATGTTTTTTGTCCTCGACTGACAGATGTAGAGAAGCTAAGCACCTTCAGCCAGAGGTTCCCCCTCCCCTCCATGTACAGGATCCATGTGTGGAAAGTACTGCTGGGTAAGACACACACACACACACACACACATGGTTCTCCCTAGGTCGCAATTATACAAAGAACATGGAGAATTTTTTGATTTATTTCAACTTCAAATGTTACTTTTACGAGCTGATTGTTGTAACTACCATCCTGAGTTGATGGTACAGAGAAATATCCAATCAGCTGTTTGTGTAGCTTGCCGATGTGCATTTGAGACACAGCATACATAGTACATTGAGTATACATTGAGTATATACATTGAGTCTGTCACCTAAATGCCCTTTTGCATTCATTCAACTTAAGGCGCTTCGCAAAAACACTTATGCACTGAGTCTAAGCCTTTCTATGGTCGGGAAAACCCCACTGTCACAAGTGCAGCCACACAGCCTAGCCCACTGACTGCTAGGGCTGGACGATATGGACAAATTCAAAATCAGATAATGGTTCACCATAGATTTTTATTAGTTTTAGTGATGTGGATCCTATGATCAAGCAGGTACAGGCAAATAATAGAGCAGTTCAATAAGTTCAGAAAACTGCATCCCTTTATTGTAATGCAGCGTTTAACATCAGAACATCACAACACTTATACTGTATCATGATATTATGACATCCAAAATCCCAGATGAAATCTAGTCTCATATCACAATTTTATCATAATATTGATATAACACTGATATATCACACAGCCCTACTGACCATGAAATATAATCTTTCCCAACACATGCCAATCTTACAGCAGTAGACCTAAGCTACACCTTTAATATGTAGAAGAACTCCTCTATCACTTAATAACCATGCAGTTGAAATAGACTATGTATAGGGCTATAGGTGCTGCCTCTCTGCATCTCATGCATATTGCCACTGGATGGGTTTGATATAGTGGCCTGTTTAGGATTTTTTTTTTTATATGAGTTGCCCTTGACAGGACAAGGAAAAGCCTTGTTCAGTCATAAGCATCAGTTTTGTGGCTATCATGCATACCTTGTGTTTACATTCCTTGTGCCCCACTTTCTCCTTCTTTAGGCATCCTGCCTCCCCATAGTGATTCTCATGCTCTGGTGGGCGGCTACAGGAAGGAACAGTATCAGGACATTCTGGAGGCCCTGGAAGTGATGAGGTTCATCAGCTCCTCCACACCTACCACCCAGGTCTACCTGCGCATGTTCCAGCTGGAGAGCCAGGTGCTCCCACGGTGCTCAGATACCTATCCACCGGTAAGGGGTTCAGTATTTTCTTATTGAGACTGAATAAGCATAAGGAGAACATTAGAAAGTGTTGTAATGCTGTAATGCTTTTGCAGCAACAACTGGGTCTTAGACAGCAGAGTGAGGTTAGCAGAGGTTCAACATCATGGTTCAACATTTACATTATAGATGCTCAGTTTATGCTCTTATTCAGAATGACTAAGTGACAAAATGGACATATAATACTATGTAATCCAAAGGGTGGAGCACATGGCTTAGATTACTAGATGTGACCAAATGGCAGAGAAAACAAAGGTCTGGAGAGCTCTGCGTTTTGTAAAGTGGACACCACAGGAAGGAAAGTAGAGCAACAGAATATGAAAGCCTTTCCACCTTGATCTTTTGTCAAGAGCCCCAACCCATGCAGACATAAACATTTCAAGGAGAAATGAAAAAACAAGAGAGCTCATTCAGATAGGGAAACTAAGGATATTATATTTGATACCCAGGTTTGAGAATGTTCCAAGCTTTCAAAATGTGTCTGTTCTCAAACAGTCATTGAAAAGCTTCAGTCTCATGTTGGTAGAGCTATTAAATTAAATTTATTAATTATTAAATAAAAACGGCTATTATGCATCTCCTATGACTAGAGTCATTTGTATATTTGTATATTATCTACAGTATTTCTAGTATATGTCATAGATGTTAGTGTCAATGTAGACTTAATAACATACATGTTCCAAATACACTTAATTGTATTTGAAACATGCTGTAGATTGAGTTTCTGTGATTAATGGTGAGCTCCCTGTTTGAACAGCCCACAGATATTTGAACTGTGTGCCAGGTTTTCAGTGAGTGCCAAATTACAGAGGACTGGAAACCCGGTGGAAAAGCATGACTGTTTTCCACATTGCTGAAATGCAAGCCTGCTGTGCACAGATTTAAGTTAAAACATCACTTAAAACTGTGTACCACAAGAATAACTCACTGCATTCTCACTTGGACCTCAGTAATTAACTAATTAGATATGTATGTGACCATAGTTACACGCAAGCAAGCAAGTCACACAGGCTTACTTTTGGAGTTGGAGTATTCCTGAATCAGCCTTAATAGGCATGAAGGAGTAATCAGTGGTTTGCACTAGTGCTGTTTATTATCTTGCAAAAGCTTAAATTATAAATGAGTGATAATAATCTAAATCTTGTAAATGTTTAATTAATATGGAAACATCAATATCCAGCTATTCATCCATACCTTGAATTCTAAATTTCATGATTTATGTCCCAGGAAAGTCATCGTATTATACATTCATATATGTTGTTGAAATATCCAAAAATTTTGCAAAACAGCATAGTGCTTACATACATTATTTCAAACAAGTTTACAGAAATATTGTTTCTTGACTGATAAATGAATAAATGTGTCTGTGGAGGAACTTTTCCAGGTCCATTCAGGTAGTTTTGTGATAGATAACCATCTCCACTCTATCTAGGACGAGGAAAACGAGGACTTCCTGTCCATCAGCCGAGCCATGGAGGAAATTATAGATGACCCTATAGACTGCTATTGGCTGATCAAGTGCTTTGTCAATCAGTTCCACACCAAGTTCGGAGACTCTATACCCCATCTGGTATGCATTAGATTATCTAGAAAATCTGTAATTTCTATGCCGGATTTGTGAGCACAGTAGATCAGTATCTCTGCTATTGAATGAAAACCTTGGATCTTCAGTAATTCATTCTGAAGATGACTTAAAGCCTTATGTTCCAGGTAACACTCAGATTTTCTCAAATTATTCAGTGAGTTTTGAACATGTTCAGGGACCTACATACATATAGAACATCATGATATCAATTTTCATTTTAATTTGATAAATACCAAAACTGCTGTTACAAGGTTCCCACATGACAGAGGACACATCAAACTGCCAATCTGACTTATGTGTCAGCATGCAGAAGCCTTCCTTGTTCATCACCACTGTGTCTGGTGTGTACTGCTGCAGCCCAAAAGTCTGGAGCACTACCTGAGCCAGGAGGAGCCTCGACTCCTGAACCACCTGAGAAACACGGGTGCCTTGGCAAAGCTGCCCTACAGCCTCTGGTTCAGACGCTGCTTTGCTGGCTGCTTGCCTGAATCCAGTCTGCAGAGGTGGGTCATCTAATAATTGGAAAAACCTGGTCACCATACTTGCACAGAACTGACTGAACAGTGATCTTTAAAACTCTCTCTCTGATTTTCCTAATCTTTTTTGCAACAACGCACAGCTGTTTTACTCCTAGGCTATTTTGAAGGATCCAGATTCACCCTGGATTTGCAGTACTGACTTACGAAGGCAAAATATTTCTTTTAGCCTACCTTACACAGTAGGGTTATGTGTAGACTCAGGCTGTTTAAAAATATGTATGTAGTAACATCAAATATCAGTTACCCCAGAGTGATTGGAGAACATCATTTTATCTTAAATGACCCACATGTTGAATCTTTCAGATATTCTGTTGACAAGGAGCTTTGTGAATTCTGTACTGTTTCTGTACTGGTTACTTAATTTGATGTTGTTTTCTCAGGGTGTGGGACAAAGTGATCAGCGGCTCTTGTAAGATCCTGGTGTTTGTTGCCCTGGAGATTCTGCTCAGCTATAAGATCAAGCTGATGGGGATCAACCGACCAGAGGGCGTGGTGAAGTTTTTGTGCAATGTGAGTTCATGACAGCACAGCCATTATAGTGTTATTGTTCACTACCAAAGAAATGCATTCTTTTTTGCATTCAACATATATGCGATAATTTTACCAAAAGTCATTATTCACATTACTTGCTCCTTTTCCAACCTAGATACCACAGGAAAACACAGATGCCATTGTGACCAAAGCTATTGACCTGTGGCACAAATACTGCGGCACACCGATGCATGCTGTATAGCAGCGTGGATCTCCAGATACCACATACGGAAATCTGGGCTCACAGACGATGCACCTTTCCTGGGATGCATGTTGACTTACCCTTCTCTCCACTGAGAGAACCTCCAAGATTATGGCAGAGGGCATCTGTGAGCTTTTGACCCTGGCTGATTGAACTGAGAACTCATCAGGTTTACCGCAGATAAGCTTGGGACTTTGGAGGCATTTTGTCATATCGACAAGTCGGTTCAGTTTTCTCCAAAAGTTTGCCTTGAAGAGAACATGTCCTGTTGGAAATTTCAAATGGCATGCTTCAACAAAGGTAACACCTACAGATCAAAATTTCATGCTCAAGCTTATTACTGAAGCTTATAATTTATGAATGTCAATATAATACCTGTGTGGAAAAGGTAGGCAAACATAAACTGTATGTTTTTTTTTTTAATAAGTTTCCTTCTTTAAGAAACTGCATACATCATAGAAGACACAATAAATTAACAATCACATGCAGTTTTTCTGCTTTTACAAAAAAACATTTGAAAAGTCTCACTTTGTTTCTTTATGTACATATCTTATAATTCTGCGAGAATTACATTTTTTTTGTTAAAACATTTGAAAAGTACAAGTGGCAGTAACATTACTGACTCCTGTACACAAGCACGCACACACACACAGTCATGACACACAACAGAGCAACCAGTTCTTCAATAATATGATCAAAACTGCCAATTCATTGACTGTGTTTGTGCTGTAAACAATATTTTAAAGAAAGGTGGCAAGGTTTCCATATTATTTTGTACTGCCAAAGGCTGGTACAGACAAACTATAAAATATAAAAAACAGTCCATTTACTTGTTATTCAGCAGAGAGTTCGGCAACATTATACTGTGTCTACAGATAACATACTGTATCAAATGCAACAAGTTAATTTGGCAATTGTTTAATCCCTGTAAACAATACTGTAGGCACAGTGACACAGTGGGTTACAGAACTCTCAACATCTCATACTGGGATGCATTCAAGATTACAACCTCCACAGCAAGTCAAGTTGCTTTGGTTTAGAATGGGTAGCTAAATCTGAAATGTCTCAAGTGTTTGAGCTCTTGAATGCAGCCCATAAACAGATGGAGAAATAAAAAAAAAGAATCTGAAATTATTGCTCGGTTGATTGTTGTGTATGGGTGAGAAGATCTTAATTGGTACTGTAGTGGTTTTGTAGAAAACATTGTTGTACTTTGATTTGAGGATATTTTCTTAGGACATTTTGGCTTAAGATACAGCTGCCTATATTTGCATGAGCTGTTGTAATATTTTTGTTCTCCTTGTAAAAGGAGAGAAATGATCCAACAGACAATGCAATCTGTAAGAAAACTGGAATGTGCCCAAAACAAGCATGTTGCCCAGGAAAACAAAAGTGAGAAAGGGGAGTGAGAACATGGTGAAAGGCAAGAAAACAACCCTTGTGTAAACAATGTCCCATCCTCACCTGTCATTTCCATCCTCAATCCCCCCCATTGCAATTGGCACAGACATTGAATTTGATTCCCGAAAGTCCTGTTCAGAGTGCCATCCAAAAGAAAAGTGCAGGAAAGTAAACATATCACAACCTCTTCATCATTAAAAAAATGACAATAAAAGGCTGTTGAATAACAAGAAGTCTGTAAAATCTCCACTCAGGGGAGAAGCCAGTTGAGAGTTTAATCCATCAGTGTCTCTGAAAGTATATAGTCACATTCCCTGCTGTGGCACGAGCACACAGAGAGATGTGGATAACAATTAAAAGACTCGATGCTGTTGAGGGCCAGTCCATCAGGTTGAAGTCCACGCTGGAGAGGGTAGCGGTTAGCAGTACAGGGGGCAGCAGGTTGCAGTCTAACACTTGAGGCTTGTGTGGGAGTATAAAAGCATGTCCAACATTTGACTGAATAGTTTTATGGCCGATGAAACCTACAGGACAACGAGAAGACGACGTTACAGTTTTTATTTCACAAATGAATCTGCGATAAAGTACTATGTGTGAGTAAAACATAATACCTGGTCAGATGACGACTCGACTCATGCACCTCCATCTCTGTGCTTTTAAACTCATTGAGCTCCTTCCGTATAGCAGCCTAAACAAGACATATAGAAACACACATCAGTATATACATGCAGCATGTCAAACATTGTCAAACTTTCTTCATGCGTGTTCATTAACCTTATCAGCTGCTGTTAGCCGAGTCCAGGGCTTGTCCGCCCTCCTGTCGTAGTCCTGAGCTTCGGCTACCTCCACATAGTCACTGAAGCGAATGAGAATCTTTGCCTCCCTCAGCTCCTCCACTGTGGGTCTCTGGCTGAGCTAGAGGGTGGAGGGGGGGAGAAGGAGGATGATGAGCATAGGTCATGAGCTGATTGCTAAACTCCCCCTATGCCAAGCAACACAGCATGCTGAAGACTCGGTGCAGAAAAGGCAGCTGGTACATAAAAGTTAGCAGATGCAGCACAGCAGTACCCTGAAGGTTAGACGGTCATTCATGTGACCGGAATGCTGCTCGTTTAGTTTTCTGGGCTGGCTTGAAAAATCTAGGACATGAATGAGTATTGCTTTTCCATCTGTTAAAAGCCAGTATAGATGTACCCTTGAGCAAAGCTGAGTTGCAGGCCACACATGGCCCTGCAGTGGATCAGTGCCCATTGCAACAGAATGTTATTTTTTTATGTGGCGAGCACATTGTAAATGGATGGCCTGGCTGTGTGTGTGTGTTTGTGGTGTTGATATATCATCATTACTGTGGCAGCTGTTCCCTACTATATGACAACAGAGAAAGGCCTGAGGCAACCCGCGAGATGATCACTCACACAGAAACCTACAAGCACACATATGTTGTGCAGCAAAGAATAATAGGATAATGATGTAACGGGTAATGTTATCCTATTTTCAACAGGCTACCAGCTGAGAGATGGGGATGGGGGTTGGTCACTGTGTTCATGATTCCAGCTGGGGTCATTTCTTAGACACTCAGATGGGTGCATTGTGTCCCTTGATAAATGGCTTCCCCTTCATGTCCTCTGTTGTCTTACCTTTCTTGTTAGGTGTCTCTTGATCTCTCTCTTCTCCTCTTGCTCTTCTAGTTCATTGCGTGCTGGAGAGAGAGAGATAGAGAGATTAGATCATGATGAATAGTATTATGTCTCTCTATAGCTATGTTTACATGGACACAAATAATCTGAATAAAGGCCCAATCAGATTAAAAATGCTTCATGTAAACACGTCAATCGGAAGATTCTAATCCGATACGGTCCATTCGGAAAGAAATTTCATTCCGAATGAGAGAGGTGGCTTATGCCGATCATTATTCCGAACGGCGTCCATGTACACACCCATTCGGATCCAATCTTCCTGGTTGGGGTGAAATTACCTTCACTGCATATGTGTGCTACGTCAGCGTGGCGCGTTTCCGCCTCTGTGACAGCCGGTCGTCTTTAAAAATAATATATAATACAAAAAAACTACATAAACAGACACTGCGCCAGAGAGGAGGAAAAGTAAATGTGTGGCGCACAAAGAGCGAACGAGCTGAGGACGTGCAGACAACGTGGCGATTGTTTACAACACAGGCGGAAGTACAGTTTCTTCTTCTACTACTATTTCCGGAAAATTAGACAGCTTCGCGCATGCCCAAATGGTTTATTCCGATTAAACGCTTGGTGCATGTATGGGTACGTCATGATCGGATCATTTTATTTAGTGTCCATGTTAACAGTGGATTTGGAATTCCGATCAACCAAGGTTTAGATCGGATTGAAGGATGCGTGTGAGAAACTTACGTTTGAGTATGTTTCTTTGTTCCAGTTCTTCTGCTGTCGGCCGTTGACTCAACCGCCTGAGAAAACAAATGTATTTAAGGAAATCTATCATATAATGGTTTTCATTTGTGTGCACACTTCTAGTTCATCATCATAGTTCTTGACAAGTGAGAAATCCAATGCAATGCAGAAGTTAACTATTAGGCTTCAGGCTGATTGAGGGAGGGAGGGAGAGGATAAGATAAAAGCAAGAGATGGCAAGGGCAACAAAGAGCAATAGGCTATAACAAGTGAGAGGGTCAACCCTCTCCACCCCTCAGAAACAAAATTTAAAGCAAAATTTAACTTTGATACAGTATTGGGTTGTATAGTTATCTGGACATGATATGAGTCCACATGGTGGTGAAATATCCTCATTAACTGCTCTGTCCACCCCTCGGCTGCTAATCCACAAGACTGTATCTCTCCATTCACTTCCACAGCCCGGCAAAACCAGTCCCAAAATAACTCTTTTAGCACCTAAACCAACACCAACAACATTCAGTGGCTCTTTCTTGTTATTTTCCTATGGATGCATTGGAAAGTATATCCAGCAAGCAACTAGAAATGTAAAGATAGTAACCCTTGTGCCAGGGAAAAAAACTAGATAGTCCTGTCACAAATAATTGTAATTACAGGAATAAAATACTGAGTACTGGGACTTGTTATATTGGCATAATCTGCTTTGTTTGTATTAGTTTATGTGCTGAACATCTTATTATGGGACCGGTTTTGCCAGGTTGTGGAAGTGAATGGAGAGATAAATACAGTATTCTGGAATAGCAGCCCAGGGGAGGACAGTGCAACTAATGAGGATATTTCACCACTATGTGTACTCATATCACATCCATATACAAGCCAATACTCTACCAAAGTTCAATTCTGCTTTAAGATGATGATATCACAACCTTGCTTACACTCTAACTCACCTTTTTGATCCCAACACTACATACTTCATTTATCGATTTATTTTGCTTCTAGCTCTCCTGTTTCAGCTTTATTCTCTCTCCTTCTTCAAGGGGCTTCACCTTTGCTTCCTAACTCCATAATGAAGCATCATCCATCATCTGCTCCTTTTAGCAGCCAGGTCACGTCTGCCACAGCCCACATGGGGCAATAACTCACAAGTGACAGGGACTGGTTGTGGCATCGTGTGTACATGTGTGTGTATGAGTGTACATCTTGTTATCTGATCCAATGGTGACTCAGTGCTGGCAAAACACACAGGCATGAGCAGAATGCAGGCATATGTCTTATATATGGCTCACCGTGTGAGCTTGGTGCCTATTTGCTGGCGTGACTCCAGCCTCTCCTGGTCAGACTGCAGGGGCAGGATATTCTTCTCCTCCAGCTCCCTCTTGGATGGACGGTTACTCAGCTTGATGGCCAGAGAGTCCTTTCGCAAAACCTTCATAGCCAGTGTGCCTGCATTGACCACACAGCAGGGCAAACAAATTGGATGTATTAATATTATACACTGTCAGCTTTGTTGTGTGGATCCAGGCTGTGGAAGTTAAATGTTTACTTTTCCAGCACACCGTGAAGAGCTGAGCTTGTATAAATAGTTCATATACATAAAGCCCCTATGATCAATAATTCACAGCTCTCATTATGAACTACAGCCATGAATGCTTCTCAGGGCACTTGCTTAAAAAAGTTGTGTGACTTTCGTGCCTGTGCAAAGACACATGAGCACATTTACACTTGTATGCAAACACATACTGACACAGAAATGCACGAACCATGCACGTGTATTGTTATTATGACAGGCGACTGTTACATAATACAACTTGACACGGTTGAGCCATTTCTGGTTGCTGATTGGTCACAGTTGACTCAACACATTATCATCTTCGTGAGGTAAGCTCAGTTCAGTTCTCTGGCTTAATGAGCTGGTGGATGGCTCCAAAACTAAAAACACCCCCTATCAAAAACACCACGGCACGAAAGAGAGACACCTACTTGTAAACAGTGCATCGTCGTCGTCTTCCTCATCATCTTCCTCATCCTCATCCTCTTCTTCCTCCTCCTCCTCTTCCTCCTCCTCTTCCTCATCCTTGTACATGCTGGGCAGGTCCTCGTAGTCCGCCTCGTTGGGAAGGTTTTCTTTGTCGTCATCGCACTCTATCATCACCGTGGGAGCAGTGTGCATCATGGAACTGGGGTTGGTGGGAAAGGGCAAAGGTCAGAAGTATGCTCACTGTCGCATGAAGTGGGTTTAGCTTTGTTAGGTAAAACAACACGGGAGAGCGGCTGGCTGTATATAACTTTGAACTGTGATCATGTAACAGCAACTTTGGGGTGACCATTCATGTTGTCCTGCGGATGTGCTACAGGACAAAAGCCACACCACATAGGCTGACGCAGGCACTAAGAACCTCAAGGGACATGTTGGAGGTAAATAAGAGGGTTATTGTGAATCTTTCGTTTTATATTAGCAGGCCAGGGTAGAGTGGAAAGCTTCTTTGTCCAATCCAAATCTTACTTTAATTATTGTTTCATTTCATAAGTCAGCGTAAACACAACTCCAGTTTCACCAAAAATCACATCTCTGGAAAATTATCACTTGAAAGAGGAGCACTAAGAGTCACTACAAAAGAGAAGCAAGCCTAAAAAAATTTGACAGTTATCTGCAAAAATTACATCCAAACAGCACAGAAGTATGCAAAGTGGACCCTTTTGACAATGTACTTTATACCTAAATGGATAATTGCAAAAAGAACCAAAGAACAGCCTTGAGCAGAACCTGAGTGGGGGGGTGAAAAACAGCTCTCAGACAGGCAACCAATCATGCTGATGGATGAAGAGGTGTGGGGGTGGGGAGAGGGTGAGATGTGCCCAATACATTGCCATTAATCAGAGGCCAGAAGGGTTGATAACAGCATTTTCCATGTGTGATGTTATGTCTGAGGGCTGACTAACTGTGTCTGGCAGTAGCAGACTCTGAAAGTGCTTCGCTGTGCTCCCTACATCCATTTCAGCAGAGACCTAAGGAGTTGCTGAAAATAGGCTCATGGCCAGACAGCAATGGAGAAATACCACAAGCCTTAGTTTATACTCCAGAGTAATACCAATGTGCATCCTTTTTCTACAGCAAGATATTCAACTCTTTGTTTTTCTATCACAGATACAACCATTGAACACTAGCATCCATCTGTGCTCCTACTTCCACCAGGTGCATTGGCCAAAGGGTCTTGCTGTCTGTATTCTGAATCTCCTCATTGTTTGTGTGCTTTGATCCTCACCTCTCAAACCTCTGCATGGTGAGGGCCAGGGTCTTATTGAGCTCCTCTATGATTCGGCTGGGTGGGTGCAGAGAAACGGGCAGTGTCCCGTACTGCAGGGAGTGCCCGCTCAGCGGAGCATGGCTAGGAGGGGCGGGGCACTTCTGGAAGGTGAGGGGTGAGGGCTCCATGCTCCCTGCAGGCACGCAGATCATGAGCTTCTTTGGAGGTAGAGGAGGAGACAACTTCACCGACATACATGGCAACTTCACAGGGGCACCGTCTGTACGTGGAGAAGGGGGATGTGATAAGGTTGCACACGCCGATTCATACATGCGGTCATAATCGTGAATGCACACACAGACCGATACGTGTGTACCTGTAATGTGATTAGGCAGCCTGTTGAAGGGTTTGGGTGGCAGCGCGGGGGGCTGTTTGTGGAGCGTAGGAGGTCTGGAGAGTGTTGATTCTGCGCAGTCACCTGGGTACACAGTGGGCTTCTTGGTTGGAGGAGCCTGGTTGGATTTCTGGGTGTGGTCTTGTTGACATGCACCCTCTGCAGGCATCTGGAACTCCAATGTGCCTGAGGAGCAAAAAGCAACCAATCAAAGGCCACCGCGTCAAGGTGCAAAAAGATGAGCGGACAATGGCGCAGAGACACTGATGCCTACCTACGGCTGAAGCTGCTCCGTCCATGAGCTCAGCACCTTCGCACTCTGACAGGCCCGAGCCGAGCACAGGAGAGCGACCGTTCTCCATCTTCACCTCCTCTCGCACGGCGGGGGCTGAGCCGTCTGTACAGGAGCAGACAGGGAGGAGAAGAGTGAAAGGAGGGAGAGAATAAAGAATACAGATGACTTAGCACATAATACAATCCCTGCTCTGTCACCTGCGCTCCTCTGGATGGCTTACCTTTCTCATAAACCTCCTTCAACACCCCCTTCTTGATCAGCTCTTCTCTGCTCTGGCGAGTGGACATCTTCCTCTCCAACACTGAAAGGCAGACATAATGTCATCGAAAACACACACACACACCATTTGCATAACAGATAGTGTCTAGGAATGTGTCACTTCCAGTAGATTAGAAACTACATCTTATATGAGCATTTTTATCATATTATCAGATTGATCTTCCCTTTCACTGTCAACCACTTTCTAGCCTGTTATGCCTTTCAGCCCATGCATTTTAGCATATAAAGGCAAAAGTGACTGTCTTATCATGCACCGATGCATATATGCCTTTGCACGCTGTCAGTTTTCTACAAATGTGTCACCTCCATCTGCTGGTTTCGATACGGTTGACAGCTACTAATCACATTGGTTATCTACATGGGGAAGTGAATGTATTGTATGTAAGGTGATCATTTTTTACAAAATACATCTCTGCCTTGACACTTACTAAATTAATGATCTTCTGTAGACACAATATAAAAATCTGCACATCTCCCATATATACTGTACATATTTATACATTATATTTTGTTGTATCCCCTTATTTTTTCATCTGCTATACCTTGAGGTCTTAATACTTTGAATATTTTTCATTTGTTTTGATACTGCACATACCTTCTATGGTCTTTTAATCTCATACACGTGCATCTTTTATGTCTCTGTCTCAGTATGGTCAGTCACTATTGTTTTGCTGCATACATGCTGTTCTTCATTTTATTCGTATATTTTATTCTTCTAGGAGTAATTAACGTAATCATCAGCTGCATTATGCTTTGAACCCAATTTCCCCACAGGGATCATTTGAGTTTCATCTTATCTCATCATCTCAAGTTTCTCTCGAGACAGAAACTTCTCTTTTCTGTTCCCCTGTCACCCAACATTTTCCTCGTGCCGGTTCTGGCATGGGGCCTGGAGTTGTTTTCAACTAGTTAGCTGGATTTGTGGCATGTGAGTTTTATCCACAGCAAAACACAGGATGATAACATCAGCCAATTACCCAAAGACCATGGCTAATCCAAAAAGTGAGAAAAACAATACGGAGCGTTGTGCAAAGCCGTATCAGTGTTGACAGCATTTTGTAAGTTTCAGGTCAGACTGAACAAATAAGGCATGACAGGACAGTGTGTGTGTGTGTGCAACCACAAATGCATCCGACTGTGTTCAGCACAAACTAAACTGTGCTCCAGACCTTGAATATTTTATCTGTTTTTAGAGAGATGCACAAGATGAACTCGAGTGCTGCCCTCAGGACTTCACAGTGAGGAAGTGGGTGACTGGTTAGTAACAAAAAAAAAATTCAAAACAGACTCATCTGCCTTAGATGTGGTATGCTCTCTGTTTATAAAACCAGATTCTTGATCATAAAGGAACATAACAGGTTTGAGGTTCTTTTCAAAGTGCTTGCTCAGTAAGAAAGAAGCATGGTCGCTCTCTCTTGACTTGGTCGTACATACTGTACCATACAATGGCCACATAATCTAATGTACCATAATTAAATGATGGCTAGGGTCCAGTGATAACACATGGTACACACAACATGCATCCATCTGGGTGTGTGTGTCTGCGTGTGTGTGTACTGTATATTTGTGTGCCTGTGTGTGCGTGCATGGGTGGACGTGTAATTTAACAACACAGAAAGGAGGCATCTGTCAAAAAAAACTGTTCTGACAGCTGGAGGACCAGCTTGGATGAAGAAAAACACTCCTCACCCCTCCGCTGTGTGTTTGTGTTTCGCCGTGTGAGCAGTAAGAGGATGCAGCAGGGCACAACAAGCTGAAAAGTACAAAGTTTTAATTTCTGCATCCAAATTAATTGCTTCCCTCTATTTCACAGCTTACCACTGGGCTCATATTATAGCTGAGAAATAACATACACGTTACCTCGGCTAGTGCGGACTGCATTCCTCTGGAGGAAGATCTAATTCATTATAACGGGAACAACAGGGTGATACACAGGCACGATGGTTCACTAACAACCACCATTTAAAGCCAATCTGGATCTGCAGTGAGCGTTAATTATCAACTCTTCCACAGCTGCTGTGTTTGCATTTCAGAAGAATAGTGTGATTAACATTTTGTAGCCATATTCTGTCTGAACTGATTAAAATACATGTAAATTAAGTGAAGGAACTTTCCGAGGAAGCTGATTCTTACAGGGACTCCAAACTGGATCCTCATAGTTTATTTGATGCCAGGTACTGTGTAAACAAAAGCCTATTCACACATTCAGATGATGAATGAGAATATTGGTTTTCACCCGTTTGTCTGTTTGTTCACAAGATATCTCAAAGAGTAGCAAATGGATCTGAATGAAATTTGGTGGACAGGCAGACCTTTTGCTCTGTGTTCATGCACTAGTGGAGAGGTCTGACATCCAGGACTTCCTAGTCAGCTGCTAAACAGTACTCCATTCATATGCTATTTTCTCTGAAAATCATACCCAGAGGACAAATTACAGTCAGATATACACCATTATGGAAGCTACACATCCATAGCTAAAGAGAGAGATAATCACAAAGTAGCAGTGGCATGTAGTGGCAAAAAAAAATTGTGACAAGCAAGCTTCTCAGAACTGATGCAAGCTCTTCACACCATAAAAAGCTAATCCTCCTGTTAAACAACTGGCTGTCCAGTGAGACCCAGGCTTGGCTGTAGTGATGGGTGGATTGACAGAGCAGCTTCAGGAGGTGCTGACCTGGGGCCCTCGGTGCTGATCCTCCCTTACATAACCACAATCATACACAGCAGGTCGTGCCTGCATGGCCTCTACCAGCCCCCTGCTCTGCAGCACAGCACCTCCATTCTTCCATTCATCAATACTTCCTTATTACACTTCCCAGCAAGGAGCAGCAGGGCCATTCATCTTCTGTTGAAGATGTGAGAGTGGACCAGTCAGGTGAGGTGGGGCCAGGGAAGCAGTGATAGCCGTGGTGGTGTGTATGTGCGCGTGAGTGTGTGTGTGTATGTGGTGAGTATATAGTGATTTGGTTCTCACCAGCAGATGTCTGCTTGAATTTCTCACTCTTCTTCTTCCTCCATTTCCATGGCTTAAAGAGACGCCCCAGAGTCGCAAATTTGCTCCGCCGTCGAATTGGAGGTGTGTGTGTTCCTGGTACCAAGGAATCGGAGCGCATGGCTGCCAGTCTCTCCACTTCCTCGGCTTGAAATGAAAATAAAACCAACAGGTTCATTAACATGTAGATAAACAACATTTACACATTGTGGCCTATTTCCTTGCTGAATTTGCATAGTTTTCTTTTACGACTCTGTGATAATAAAGTTCACCTCAGTCAGTGGATTAATGCCAGTTTTAAGAATTAATATGTCATTTAATTTATCTCAAAATCCCCTTACATTATTCTTTGTAATGTATGGAGTGGGGGAGCTCAAGACACACCAATAATTCCTTAATTGCATTCAACCCCATCTCTCATTTGAAATCAATCTACCAATGCATTTTATCTGTCATATATCTACTGAGATAGTAACTCAGCAAAATCTATGTTGACATGATATAGTTTGCTTATTGTGTCCCATGGTGATTTCTTAAGTCCAATACAAGAACCGCCATAGTATAATAAAAGGCTTCCATGATAGATTACCCTCAGCTGTCAAGGGAAAATGTTCCCAGAGGGTTATGTATAGTCAAGTTTATTTGTTTAGCCCTTAATCACAGTTACAATTTCAAATGGTGTCACAACGCCCCCATTATGAAATAGTATTTGATTTACTAAGCAACTATCATAACGTTTCGAGGAGAGCAGTGTTTTAATCTACCTTTTTTCATTCACTCTCTTTCTCTCTGGGCTGTAATTCTCTGCAGAGAGATGCCAGTGTGTTGTAAAGTAATCATGCTGCAGGCTGTTCTATATAGCATACTCTAGTTTTCCATTTTAAATTTCACTTTTCCCATTACACACAACATCCTGCTCTGCAAGATGGAGAGTTCGGAAAGAGGGCATGATGCCTGTGCTGCTGGCAAAGGAAAAAAAATCTACAGGCATTAATGGATGTGCACACACATGTAGACCAACAGATGCACACACACACACACACACACACACACACACACACACACACACACACACACACACACATGCACACACAAATTGTGTTTGGCCTGAATTGTAGAACC
>OMLF01011132.1:23381-34118 GCA_900302615.1 Holocentrus rufus
CAGCTCACATGGGGGTCAGCAGATAATAACTCAATTTTCATTCCGGGACATACTATTCCTTTAAAAAGATGCCATGGGGTTTGGGGTCATCTCAGGGAGCTTGCACTGAATAGCAAGGTTCCCTCTGGGCTTATCTTTCCCTCTGTCCAAAAGAGTATAGGTGTTTACACTTGCCTTGTTCAGCCCCCTGCTGTGAAGTGAGACAAGCTCTGAGTCAGATGGCTCACACGGTGGGGCCACATTCTTTCACTCAGACCCCGGCCTTGTTATCTTAGTGCTGGATCAAACGACTCTACCTCCCAAGTTAAACAACAACTCACAATGCCCCAAAAAGAGGTGGTGATAGATGATGCTACATGGATCATGATACACTGTTGCACAAAATATTACAATCAGTTAAATGTCCTGGGGCTTTTACAAGTGGACCAACTGGACCTCAAAGAAATCAAACGGCCTAAAAACTGCATCCACATCTGAGATTTGCCTCAAATCCTTCATCATGTTCCACAGTAAAAGTAATTCAAGTCTCTCTCATCAATACATGTTTTATATTTAAACACCTCCACCAGATTTTTGAGTGTAAGAAACACTATTACTCACAAGTACCTCCCCTCTCCCAGCTTCTTCCATACGACAAAGAACTATGACTGCATATGACTGCAAAACTAATAATTAAAATCGTGCAGGAATATTATAGTGATGCAAAAATTATCATGAAGTTTGACAAAGTAACTACAAATCCACTACTGAGTACCGCGGACATACTCCAAGACCTTGCAGCAAGATGACTGATACATTATAGTATGTTTTCTATTAAATTAAAGGGCTTAATGCCGCTTCTGCGCCCCTGGTACTGCAGCACAGATATTTCCCCGACAGGCAGGGAGCGGTCACTTGGAGATGCCAATAAAAATGAAGCGCAAAACCTCCTCCTCTCCTCAGCCAATGCTCATAAATCAGCTTATTCCTCTCACCCTCCAGCGGGTCCGCTCCTCGGCAGTTGCTGCATATGTGTTTGATCTCTCTGCCTATTTGGCAATGGATAATGAACGGCATGTTGTTGTTTGCAGCCGGTTGTTGCTGTTGCTGCTTGCTGTTGTTGTTGCGGGACTTCATCCTAACCAGGCAGAAAGCTCTCCTCTTCCTCGGCTTCTCCTCCTCGGACATGGGCACTGATGAAGATGGCGAGTCGGTCTGGGAAAAGGATCCATACCATGGTGGCACCACTTCGCCTTCACAACCCGCCATATTTGCACTGGACTGCGGGATCGGACTCTCTTCTCCTCTCGCCCTCTGCTCTGGTGAAGAAGGGGGATTTGAAATGGTCCTCCGCTCGGTCCGCCAGTCAAGCCACACACTCAAAGTAAAAAGTTACACTTCCGGTTTTAACTTGCAAAACAAAACACTGAATGTTGATGGACATATGTGTTGCAATGATTTCGAATGGCCAAACACAAAAATAATATAGTCAAATCAAAGCCAAAATAATGTTATATTGAAGCAAGAGTACGTTTTGAATAAAAATATAATCTTTATTGCCCAAATGTCCTTTTCACAACATAGCCTGTTCGCAGCTTTTTAAGCCGCTGCCAGATTATATATACAGAAATAACTGCCAGAAATAAGCACAGACTTAATTGCATGTATACCAGACAACTAATATATTGAAAAAGTATTTACCTAAACTGAAGTAATTGCACCCCAATACTTATTCTTGTATTTTAGTTTGAAGGCAAAATGGGCTTACTTCCGGTCGCACTCTATAGCTTCTCTCTTGCAGCTTGACGTAGCTCTACAGTACACGTTACTTGAATGGACGACCCGCCCTCCCGTACATCTAGCCAATCCTGGGTCGCTCTTGCGCTTTGAACTAATGACGTTATCCAATAAGGTTGAAGCACCGGGAGATTTAGAATATACAATGAGAATTGCAGCAAAATGAGCAATGTGCGGATCATTTACTGAAATGTGGCCATGAAATTAACAACTTCATTACACTGAGTTATGTTGCCTATACAGCTAAATTTATAACTTTGACAAAAATAGAAAATAAATCGTCTACATGCGAATACAGTTACAAATTGCCTGCCTCCCTCCCTCCGTGTGTGTGTGTGTGTGTGTGTGTGTGTGATGATCTTAGGCCACAGGGAAACTGTTCTGTCGATTATCCAGTGTTTCCATGATGTAGTACATGTAGATGTAATGAAGTAGAGGCCAATAAACCAGTTTAACGCTGTAGAGCTACTCTTCCCCTCATTCAGCCGTTATTATAGCATCTGTTGACACCATTCAGGAGATAATAAACAAATAAGAATATTTTCAGGGTATAGTCACTCTTTCCCCGTTAAAATCATCTCTGTTCTCTGAAGACAATAAAGGGTCACTACCTGTAGTTGCAAACCACAACCAGCAGGTGGAGCTTATTTACAAGAAATGAGCAGAGCAATGTACAAAATATGATTTCTCTCTCTCTCTCTCTCTCTCTCTCTCTCTCTCTCTCTCTCTCTCCCTGAAATGAAACAGCGACAAGCTGCAGGGTGCAGAGTGGTTAGGAGGAGTCAGTGTCTAATCAGAGATGACTCACTGTAATCCCCTTCATGTTAGATAGATAGAAAACTGAATAGGGTGCATGCATGGGCAGACCAATATCTGACCATGTGTGTATTGTGTGTGTGTGTGTGCGTGTGTGTGTGTGTCTGTGTGTGTGAGTGAGTGAGTGAGCGAGCATGCATGTTTGTACAGATGAGTGCACAATCTGTCTGACTAGGCTTGTGTCTGAGGACATGTAAGCCTTTACCTAGCTTTTTTTGTTATTTTTGTTTTTGGTCATTTCAGTTGTGTACAGTGGGCATGCTGATGTGCATGTGTTTTACGTAACGGTAAGATCAAAAGCAAGCATGGCATTTTCCCCTTTGCGCTGACTGAAGCAGACGATGATTCATGGAGCCTTTCAAATTCAAAGTACAAGGCTGTGTATCACCAGATGAAAGGGGAACCGTTTAGTGAACAAGCCGCTGGTCTGGAATGAGTCCTCCTTTTTCAATGTTGTCTTAGAGAACATATCATTAACGGCTCTCTCAGTTGCATGATAGGGCTTGGGACAAAGCAGCTTCTATGTATAGCTGTCCACAGGATGGCAAGTGTCAGACATCCATATAAAAAAGATGTATTTCATTAACAACCCCATTATGAAAGACAATGGTCTAACTCACAACAGAGCTGGAGTGAAATGGATCGACTCTGGCCACAGGATGAGGGAGCAAGGACTAAACAAGGTGGGCACTCCCTGCTCTAATAATCCTTCCTTATCTGTTGTTTTCACACAATCCCCTCTCTTTACTAAGCCCATCTGTCTCATTCTGATGACTAGCCTAATTCAATACCACTCTTTGGCTGCCGTTGCTGTCACTAATGAGAAGGAGACTTGAGATCAGAGCAATAGTGGTGTGAGACTAATCAATAAAACACATACACACACACACACACACACACACACACACACAAACACACACCTGTGCTTCATATGACTGGCAGTCAAGGTGGTTGGGCCTATGAAGACATTCTATGACAGACTGTGCCTCATACTGCCTTAGTTAACACTTTACTGAAGGTATTCAACTCATAATTATCATAACAACATTCATAATTAGTTGCGGTACAACAGTGTTTTTATCAGTACACATAATAGCTCATAATCTCATAATAATTTCCCCATCTGAACTACAAGTATGGGAATGGGGTAACTTTTAATTTGCCTTGGAACTCCTAATATTTATCAGTAGCAAAATGCAAGTGTTGCTGCATGTCTTAACAAAGTAATGTGGAGTTTATCGAACCCAAACCTGATTCAAAATGTGAAACAAACATGCAAACACAGTCTGAAATGTTTAGTACAGTCTCGTGACCTAAAACATTTCTGCTCTGCTTTGCCATATTTTGCCTCTTCTCTTTGGTGTCCATTTGGTCATTCATTCATTCATTCATGCATTCATTCTTTCATTCATTGAACTCCATATCATTGACAGAGAGACGTGAAAAGAAAGCCAAGCCAACCAATGTAAACAAGAGATTACGAGTCTGGAACAGACAGGCGCTACCAAATCCAACTGATGCCCTCACATCAAAGAGTGTTGTATTTACTAGTTGGTAATAGTTTTACATATCATGCACAGATGAGGGGCTCAGTGGGGGCACCAGTGTTTGGCAGGGCTTTGCTCGACGTGCTGCTGAGAGCAAATGGACTTTATGCCTGAATGTGTCTGACAAGTCTGAGTGCTGGCAAATATACGACAAGCACTGAAATACACCAAGGCACGAAAACACATGAGGGCAGACATGTAAGCACAAAGGACAGGCTCAAGTATGTGTTACTGCGCTTGCACACACACACACACACCCCACTCCTTAGACCACAGGTGTACCTGTCACATCAGATATAGCACATTTAGATGGAGATGGAGAGAGATAAAAGCCACAAACACTATAGAGCTTCCCACAACGTAATTTAACGAGCTCTTTGAGTATTAGGAAGGTGCCAAAATAAAACCCCCTAATGTCGTACTTTCTCTACCATTTGTGCGACTGGGTTATTGATCAGGGTGCAGAGGTCATGTCTGGGTCTCTCCATCTAAACGACTCCAGCTCTACACCGACTGCCAAATGAAATGCCATGATCAATAGCAGCCCTGTTGCTGATGCCCTGACTGATGCTTACTGACTATTCTTAGGGCAAACTCACTTTTATTTACCACCTGCTGCAGAGGCGGCTGACGAAAACATGGAGACGTAGTCATCGCACTCCCCAGTTCAATTGCTGCTTTGCTGATCACGTAGGATAGAGTATTATGACCACCGGTGCAATATTCAGCCGAGTTATATTTAAGTCCCGATCTTAATTGAGCTATTCCCGGTAGCTACCGTCAATATGATCCCTATGATATTCTTGCTGCTCTTAAATTGGACAACCTGGTAACCCTTCCTCTTTTTTATCGACTCTCTTGTCTATTTCCGAAGACTGGCCATTAGCCTACATATCTCCTATTCATCTTATCCGGGCCTATGTCTGCATCGGGCAAAAGAGATTTATCATCCCCTGGCCTTGATGGTGCTGCTAATTTAGGCCCTGAACTGGGAGCATGAACCTGACAGAGATTTAGTATGTAAAATTAATGTGCTGGTCTGCTGCTAAGACAGATAGGTGGAGACCTGCTGCTTGGAGCCTCAAACAGACTCACTCTGCCACTTAATCTCCATCGCCCTCCTCGTCCTGCCTCCATCTTTCTATCAGCTCATCTTTCCTCCCACTGTATTTCTGATTAAGATGCTGACTGCTGCAATGCTGTTGGAATAATCACCTTGTCGAATCTGAAGGGGACACACACACACACACACACACACACAATGCCCTGGGTATTCCTGAGTAAAATATGTTAAATTGTTCTTGTGTGGCAGCGTCCCGAGCAGAGTGGATGGAAGTGGCTGAGCACGCAGTGTTTTGTAGATAATTAGCTGTACAGCAGGGGCACAGCCTAACTCACTCCGCGCCTCGCCTTTAACAACATTGCTCTTCAGGAAACAGACAGTGAGCCAGCTGTGGCAGAGAGAGGTGGCCTCCGGTGAATAAAGCACACGAGGTAGACGAAATTACCCCCACTCCACAGACAGACATGTCTTTAGACAAATATCCAAATGCCCCGTGAGCACTGGCGTGGGAAAACCTTGTATCTCCGGGAAGAAAGAGGAACGGCACTGTTTTTAGCCCGACCGTGGTGTATTTCTGAATTCATCAAACGGGATTTAAAAGGATTTCAGCATCCCAAGGGTTAGGGAATAGGGGAGTTAGGAGATTTTCACATGATAGCGGCGCTGTCTGGCTCGCTCTCGTTTTCTTGCTGTGTCTGTCAAGCAATGTGTTGGAATCAAGACAGCGGCAAACACATGGGAACCGCGCTAAACAATGTGTGATGTTATTAGGAAGGACAATGGAAGTGTGTCGTTGCAGAGAAAACATAACGCTCAATGTATCTTCTCTCCCCGGCCTTTCTTTATCTCATTCACTCTCGCTGCCTTTCACTGTTCAAATGCCCCGACTTCTGTGTTCCTTTGCTCTCCGTGTCTCTCTATTTCTCCCTCCCTCACTCTGACTGGACCCTGTATGTGCTGAATTAATACAAAGCGACAGAACAGCAGAGCCTGTAGGAGAGTGTCTCCATGTGTGTGTGTGCGTGTGTGTATGTGTGTGCCTGCGTGCATGTATGTGTGTGTGCCTACATCCCTGAAAATGTGTGAATGTGAGACTCGGCATATCACAGGGATATGAGTCACCCATCTCTCTCTTTCCCTTCTCCTTGCTCTCCTCTCTTTGCCTCTCCCTCTCTCTCTCTCTCTGTCTGTCTCCTGCCCCCTCTATCCAGCTCATCTGCTCTGATGGGTGGCCTTCACCAATAGTAACAGCATATTTAAAAGGAAAAATACACCCAAAAACACTTCAGCACAGTTAGAACAACAGCTACTGATGATGCACCCTGCAGTTCTGGACCCATTTTGTTATTTGGTGGCATATTTTTCTTATTTTTTTGATTCCTGTAGGTATGATACAGCTACCATTGAGTTCAATAGCTAAACTAAATTCAACTAAATTTAAATGTTAGGTTTCATTGTGACTTGCTCAGAATCAAAGAAGAAGGGCTTACAGACTCACCATTTAGCATCAGTGTTCAGCAATCATACAGAGAGAAATTCATCATAGAAGAGGCAGAAATACCAATTTCTTCAGTGTAGCTACAGTAGCCTCAACAGACCAAAGTGCAATACAGCTACAAGACATGTTTATTTTGAGGAAGGGGCACGACTTTCACATTTTCTGGACTGGAAAAACTCATGCTGTTGCTGTCACCATCTATTGCTCTCTCCAGCGACACACAGTGAATGCAACAAGTTCAGACACACTCACTGGGGTTTGTTGGAAGGCATTCTGGGAAATGCAGAAAAGAAGTACACAAGGGGAAAGCAAGGAATATTACAGCATTTCAAAATGAAAATAACTGTAATAACTCAAAATTGACTCATAAAGACTAGAACATGCCACAGAGTGATGGGATCTAACAGTGTGTGAAAATCCAAGGGTGGAGTTTTCCTTTAAGCCGCACTCCTGCACTCTGACATCAGACCAGCTGAGAGATCTTCCCACTATCTTGAGCATGAACTTGGCTCTGAGTCATAGGCCTTACTTGGCTCAGGTTTCCTCTCCTAGCACAAGGGCTGGCTTGTCTAAGCTGAATAGATTGACCCCCATGCCAATAGCGGAAGAGTTGGGGGGGATTAGGGATTTGGGGGGGTTGTGGTGGGGCAGCAAAGCAGTGGATGCACTCCCCTGCATTGCAAGCTATTGCACTTCCTTCCTTCCTTGCTTTTGTATTCTGCCCAGGTAGTTCTGGCACTCTGCTCAAGGACTGGCTAATGCATGCAGATGGCAGTGTTGATGTATGTGCATCAGAGAGAGAGAGAGAGAGTGTGAGCAAATGAGAGAGACAAAGAAACAGAGTATTACTCAGACAGTAGGAGGTGTTTTTCTGTGTGTCTGTGTGCGTGTGCTTGCCTGTGCGCAATATTCCCACCATATTCTGTGCTCAAGAGCCAACTCATACTGCTGTTTCGTTTTGACCATGACAGTCTTTCAGCTGCTACAGTTTAAAAGTCCCCACGCCATCCTCTCCCTCTCATCCTCCTCCTACTCGTCCTGCTCATCCACCTCCTCTCATCTAGCCCTTTCTTTCTCAGTCTCCCATTCAGGTCTGTCTTAGTGCGCTCTGTGTTTGAATGAGAGTGTGGTAATGACTGCGTCTTGGTCTTTTTGAGCAGGGCTAAGCTCTAACCCGGCTGACCTGGATTTCCATTGCTGGAGAGCTGTGCTGCTTGGGCACTGAACTGTCTCAAGGAGATGGAACATGGCAGAACTTCATTTATCCAAACCACAGGCTACCAAACAGGCCTGGTCTAATGAACAGGCATAAGAACTGAAGAAAAATAAGCAATTGTTTTTGATGGTGCGCAATTGCTGCACTTTCCTTTTTGATGAATGCTACTTATAGCAGTTCTTCCACAAATTAGATTGTACAGGATCTGTGTATCGGCAGAGCTTAGATCCTCAATTTTGATAGATGTCAGTTTATTTCAGAGTTGACAAATGAGGTCCTACTGTAGGATTATTAGAGGGCAAATGAGGTCCTAGCATACTGCAACATCCAGCACGACAGAGTTGGCTGCATATTGTTATCAATGGCAGCTCGTTGAGAAATGGGCTATTGTAAAACAATCTCACTCTGGTACTGTACTCTATATGGCTGGAGAGGGTCACACTCAACAGAGCAACAAACCGTCTGGCAAAAGCCAAAATGTCCATGAGCCTTGATAACTCTTGTGTTTACTAAACCCAAACACCCATATACACCCAGCCTCCCACACACATATGTACACCAGACAAGCACACATACTCACATGCACGTGCACACACACATACATGTGCACACACATACACACATGTACACATACACACACTGAAGATGGCATGGTTATTCGTCACAGTTATGTACGGCGACACATACACACATCAAAGGAAAGAGTGGGCTGGATTTATGCAAAACAACAGGGGCTAAACACACAAACATCAATGACAAACAGGAGAGTGGGTGGGCAGATGGCTTCATTGGTGACAAAAAAAATCAAAATAAACCAAAGCAATATCAGGGATGGGGAAGAGGGAAACAGTGAGAAATACATAACATTAAGAAAGGGAATAGGGGTGTTTCAAGATTCCATAGAAAGGTGTGAGAAAAAAAATCCCTCTCGTGGTGCAGCTGGCACTGCCTGCTGGATAGCGTAGCTCCCTGATGATGCCATGCCAGCTTTATGCAGCAGTAGGCTTCCCACTCTGCTCTCACCTAATGGCTATCAGTAACACTCTCCTCCCCCTCCTTCAAATTTAAGCCATGCTGGATGGAAAGTCTGACACAAAGCTCTGAGAAATCAGTGTCTTGCTGATAGTGGTGGTGGTATATTATGGTAGTGGGATAATCTACTTGAGAAAAGCTACTATATTTAACAGAAAACAAGATGGAGTGGAAGATTGTTAAGGGCCAGAGAGGACAGTTGAGAGAGAATCTGTGTAGGTGGGTAGGAGCACCATGAGTCATAAAGGTCTAAGTAGGCTAAAAGAGGGGCATATTATAGAGAGAGACACTGAGTAACTCCTGCTCTCATTTAAGACCTTAGTTTCCACACAAATGCCCATTCCATTCTTTGCTTGTGGTAAAGATACCAAAACAGCAAGTCCTGGATGAGGAAGAGGCAACAGAGCTACACTTCCACTCATGTGATATTTTAAAGCACCCTTTACGTTAAATGTTACATGGAAATTGAGTTTAAGAATTATTATCCAATTGCTGAGTAAGACATAGCAGTGTATACGTTCATCAGAACAAATTTTAAGGATTAAAAAAAAGAAAGTGCAGACAACCCGAAACAATGGCATGGCTGTGGAATTTTCTAGAGTTGGCATCTGTCCGAAATGGAAAATATAGGCTAGACTCTAGCCTAGAATACTAGGCTACACACCATGTGACTGGGATTTGTCACATCGGGCACTTCTGGGGGAGGGTCGAAGGGAAGCTTTTCCGATGCAGTAATTCATTTTAAAAACCCCTCTCATACAATGTAATGTAGGGTGTGCGGAGAGATGTCGATTTCGCACAAATCCGCCGGGGTCTGTTCGCTTATTCTGCTCGGTGGCATTTTCAGCACCGAGGAATAGTGGACAGCTCCATAATGCTGCATTGATATGATATAAGCACCCTCTCTGTGTGATGTGGGCACTGGAATTTGGACTGGAAATTCACGGAAAACAACCAGTGGCAGTATCCGAATTAAAACGATTGCAAATACACATGCTTACCTTAAAATCAAAACCCTATAGCAGCATGTCTACGATGCAGGGTTCATGACAGCTAACCATCGTGGCCATGGCAACAATGGAAACAATAACTTATCTTTTTAGTTTGCGTATGGACAAAGTATACATGCTTGAGCCATGACATTTGGCAAGAATTGCGCATGTCGGAACATCCATTCCTCACCCTTTCCAAACAAGTCCTACTGCATTTTGTGTGAGTAAGGGAGTCAAGTTCATACAACATTGCAATGCAGCCTATAATCAAGGCGGAGTCTAGTTCAAGCAATGGCAATAACGCCAATCCTCGTCTGCGGATAATCAGGTTTCCCTTCTCTTGCAGACCACATAGGCTATCACTGTCCACCTGGATTATAACCTAGCCTATTATGGGAAATTGTCATTCGCTCATCTCCTAATGCATGAGTCACTGTGTGTAGTCACCAACACCAAGGTGCAGCTTAGCACCATGGATACCGTCAGACCTGCACAGTATCCACAGAATCACGCTGATACGTGTCAACTGTCACAAGAGACAATAAAGCAATTTACCTCACAATCATAAGCTTTATCCTACAAAACCTCTCTTTGAGGGCTGCTAATACGAGCAGACATGAGTGGATCTGTGCTGCTGGTTGCCTACCTGTCTCCAGGTGCAAAGAGATCCTCGCCTCGTTGATATAAGGCGTATCGCTCTTGGACCGGACTCTCCGGATCGGTCTGCGGTCTACCTCATCCTCCGGGGCCGCCGCCATGTTCGGCCAGCCGGGCAGCGTCCACTGGCGACCGGCGGG
>OMLF01011133.1:0-13390 GCA_900302615.1 Holocentrus rufus
TCGGGGTGAGAGGCGAGGGGGTTATTGTGGTTGTGGCTGTTTCCAACCCAAGAGGAGGGCAGCTCTGTCTTTAATCCCCCTAATGAGGGTGGGGATCTCACCAAGGCTGCTTGCACCTGTAAAGGGCCCTAATGTGGTTTGCATGGCAATAACCATTGAAACCTATTGGTTTTTAAAAAGGGCGTAAGAAGTGTGAGATGTGAAAAATCTGGATTTGTAAGAGCAGCGTGAAGTATATTGAGGATGACAGAAGCATCAGAAACAACAAAGTGCTCTCTAGAGGCTGACAATATCCTGTGTGTGCACAAGAGTGTGTGTATGTGTGTGTGTGTGTGTATGCCAGTGTCTCTCTCTCTGTCATGCAGTGTGTGTTCTGAGCTTAGCCTCCCTTTGAAAGCGTCTGGGCTCGTTGCAGGCCGCAGTGCAGTTCTGTCTGTGTGTGTGCCTGTGTGTGAGTTGGTGTGGGTGTTTTGGCCTGTGTGTGTGTGCGTGCGCGTGTGTTCCGTCACGTCAGAGACATGACAGGCGCGAACGCTGATTCAGTCTGGCGGTGGTAGCGTCTGAAAGCGCCAGGGAACCTACCAGGAGCAAATGATATTCATTGGTCTTAAACGCTCGGGTTGGCCGGCCGGCCTTGTTGCGACCGCCGGTGTCATGTTACATTATGACCTGAAGATGACGGGGGGACGACACAGCTCTGAAGAGCGGAGAGAGAGAGAGAGCGAGAGAGAGAGAGGGGAGAGGAGAGGAGGAGATGGAGGGAGGGAGGGATGGAGAGAGGAGGAGCACTGGCTGCTCAGCTGGGGTCATTTAAAGCCCCAATCCACAATTTATTTGGCTATGTGCATTTTCGGCCATAATGACACATATTCTTGAAGATTTTGACTTATACATTCATACATTTTCACATCTTTCTGGTAATATTTTCTTATATATGTTGTAGTGCCGTAATTGTCAGTTATGTTCATTGCGCATGGTTTACTCTGTCCTTTTTTCTTTTTCTTATCTGCAGCTAGAGAGACCAATCTAATATAATGTAGCAGGCTGCAGTGCAGTGTAGTCTAGTGCAGTTTGGTTTAGTCTAGTCTGGCCTAGTCTGATCTACTGTAGTCTAATCTGATCCAGTCTAATCCAGTCTAATCTACTCTAATCTACTGTAGTCTAATCTAATCTAATCTAATCTAATTTTATCTAATCTATTATTTTGTCTAGTATAGTCTGGTCTCGTCTAATATAATCTTATCTAATCTCACCTAATATAATCTACTGTAATCTAATCTAATCTAATATAGTGTAGTTTAGTCTAGTCTAGTCTAATCAAATCAAATCTAGTCTAATCTATGGTAGTCTAGTCTAATACAGTCTAATATGATCTAATCTAATCTAATCTAGTGTAATTTAGTCTAGTCTAGTCTAGTCTGGTCTGGTCTAATCTAGTCTAATCTAATCTAGTGCAGTTTAAATCTAGTCTTGTCTAATCTACTGTAGTCTAGTCTAGTCTAATCTACTCTAATATACTGCAGTCTACTCTAGTCTAGTCTAATCTAATCAAGAACAATCTAATCTAATGTAATCTCACCGAATCTTATCTAATCTAATCCAGAAACTCACTGCAACTCAAATGCAGGTGTGTTTTACTTCAGCTACTTGAACAGCAATGAATAACTGCAACGAACATCACTACTGTAAATGAATAAGTAAACAAATAAACAAACAAACAAACAAACAAACAAACACATAAATAAATACAACTGAGACTTGTATAATATCCAAAGAAAACTCATGTTACAGTGGTCACATACTGTCAGCTGTGCTATCAAAAGGTCGACTAGTCATTTAGACATTGGAAACCTGTCTTTGATTTGACAATTAAGTGAAGATAAACCAAAACACAAACAAAACCAGCAGGAGAGGAACAGTGTGTCAACAGGGGGTGCTGTACCGCAGTGACAAACTGGTGCTTCAGCCCCAGAGAATTTCATTACAGTAAGTAATTTCTACTGTTATTTGGCATATGTAAGTATTTTACATTTACTCCATTTTTACATTCTCCTTGTATCTGCTGTGGGTGTGTCTTTCTCCCGCTCTATGTGTGTGTGTTTGTATGTGTGTCTGTGTGTGTTCATGCATGACTCAAAGAGCCGAACCAAAACATGGTTTTGAGGTTAGTTTGAAGTGTCTGGTATCTTCTGCATCTCTTTCAGAGCCTACCCCTGGCCTTCATACTAAAAGATGAAAAGTATTACATTTTCAGATCTGATTACCCATTTATTAAGTTGCTGACAGCAGGGTGTGCACAGTGTCAACAAAGACGGTTGCTCAAAGCATGCCAACATCTGTTTTAAAGGGGAACATGATTCAATCTAAGAATTTTTGTGTTATTCCTAGATGTTTGTGAATATGAACAACTCTTGCCCAAAGCCAGATACAATAGAAGACAAACTTGTGGTGCCACTTTGCATAATGCCTCAAACTGCTCCAGAGGAACTGAATGAGAAAGTGAATTCGTAGACCCACAGCATATTTGTTTGAGTTTTTCTGCCTTAATGAGATTATTCTATAATAATGTTGGCACTTTAACAGAAAAAGTTGCCTTAGGTAACTCCCGGTGTTACCTAGTCACATTTTCCACTTTGAGTTTGAGGTTTTTAAGACTTATTCATGTCAGCAAATACTGACAGAGATGTCCTCAACCATAGGAGTAGCACATAATAATTCATCGCTGTTGCACTTTAAGCTGCTTCATGCATCATGTTTACAGTGTCTTCTCATGATCCACAGATCTACAGTTTCAAACCCACCATCACACTCATGTTTCCATCCATTTTGACTGGATACATGTGGACCAGGGCGACTCTGCACGAAGAGGAAAAAAAAAATCAAATAATGAGAGCGAGTCATTGTTCAAAAATGGAGGAAAACTAGCATGGTTGGAAAGCAAACAAAAAAGCCTCTGTGCCAAGGAAGAGAAATCTTTATGAAGCCAAAACAATGGTGTCAAGCTGAAACAAAGGAGGCGTTTATTGGTTTGTTGCGCTGAATGGTAGAGGTTTGATTGTGTGCAGAAGGGAGGGGGAACAGCTGTGTGTCTTTATAAAGACGAAACACTGAGGTCCTCCATTGTCAGTCCATACCTTGGGCATAGAGCAGTTTTGACAAAGCACCATTATTCTGCGTCACCTTGCTCTGGTTGTCAGATAATGAGTTTTCATAGGCAGAGAGAGAGAGAGAGAGAGAGAAACAGACTGAGACAAAGTCATCAAAAATAACAATGTTATTGTGGAGCCAGTGTGTGGCGTCGCTGTTGTAGAAAGGCAGAATGAATGAATTTGTCCCCACATTTTGCGTGGTGATACAGTTTTTCTGTGGGTTGTTTGTGTCTCTGCCAATGTTGACAGGCTCAGTTTCATTCCCGGCCTTGGCTCGACTTTGTGCCAAAGCTTCTGCTGGAGTCCATTAAGGAGTCGTGCTGCAAGACTGATCGGCCCTATCATCAGCCGCATGGATCCAAGCATCTCTGGACTTTGTTGAAAGCTTAGTGGGATTTCAGTGAGAATGGAGGACGTATGTGCTGCAATGAGAAAATAATCTACATGTGAATCCAAATAGGAAAAAAGGACAGTGACTGTAGTGCACAGATGTTTTGTGGACAAATGGCAGAGAGGTAACTGTTTGAGAAATTTAAACTTCAGTAGCCAGGAATCATGGGACATATCACTTACTGCTGGTTAGGGGATCTTAAAGTCTAGTACGTTTTGATTCATCACTTCCTGTGTGAGATGCAACCACACCCAACATCAGCCCAAATCTGGCCTTTTGGCTCACAGAAGGGGTATATTTTAAGTCCGCATGAAATGAATTCCCATTACATTTGCTTCGCTAATGATGACCTCATGCTGCACAAGTAGGAATAAATAAAAAATTCATCCAAAGATTCATCAGATCATCATTCAGATCATAGATTTTTAACAATTGCAATCCTCCTCCCATCCCATCAAATGAAACTGTCTTTCTCTCTAACTGATTTCCTATTGTTTTTCCATTTTTGAATGATCAATCCCCATGGTATTTCCCCACATCCTGTTAACAGAGAATACATAAAAAAAGGAAGATGCCATTTTATGGGCTCTTTAATCATTTTTTTGACAATTTTTCCTTCATTTGATAGTTCTGTGACGAGTAATACAAAAAAGAGAAAGAAAGAGAAAGAAAGAGGGTGTAAAATCCAACAAAGATCCTATGCCTGGTGTTATGTTAACATGGTGTGCACTTTAAACCACTGAGTCCAGGACTGTTTTCACATACTTTTTTTTTTCCATAAAAAATCTTAGCTAGCACCAACTATAAATGCCATTTGTTAGTCCACTTCACCCTAATTTAACAAGCTAAACTTTTATCCTGATAGGAACCATTAAAAATGCTACAAAGATAGCAAACTTTCCCTTTTTGAGTCATGTTCTTTGTTTCCTTACTTCCTGTTCCTCACTGTCTCCACAGTTCCTATTGTTTCCTTGACTCTGACAGATTTGACCTCTGCTTCGACCTCCAAATCAGTCAGGTGGATGAGCTAGCGCTACAGCTAGCACCCTGGTATCCCCCTCACACAGTCTGTGCACGTCTAGTACTAGCCGTTAGCTCGAGCAGCTCCCCAGCGCTGCAGCTGCGCCAACATCTGTGCTCTGTGTCTTCCTCGTCCGCCCCGCTCCCTCCAATAACCTGCCATCCCTCTGACGGGTATGAATAAAGTAGGGAACAATCTGGATACTCTGTTGCACAACCTGCTGCTGGGACTGAACACATATCAATTATAGATTTTCCAGGATGTAGCTTCCCTTTCGTTTTCGTTGGCGTGGTATCATGTCAGTACAGGTGGGGTATTGTCCTGACAAGGTCGCAAGGTGGGGCCTTGGCCTCTTTTAGGGAAAAGTGCTGTAACTGTGGGACGGTCCATAGGGAAGTTTTTTTTATGTTCATGAAAGCTATACATTTTAAAGTTGCATTACGTACCATATTACTTTTATCAACCTCTACTGGCGACTTGTAGTAATTACAACAACAATAGAGCTTTCCTCCTCTTACACAAGTCTCCGGCACAGATCTTGCCCCCTTGAATTACAGTGGCCTGTGATTGACATAGAGTAAAAAGGAAAATGTCTTGAGATATCTGTGATTTGAAGTAAAGTCCTCCAACAGAAAGAGCAATAGGGACGTTTTGTACCAAAATAGAGTTTGTGCTGGAAGGTGAGGTCTGAAAGCCAGAAATCTTAGGTCCTGGTGAAGTAATCCCCGAATCACTGGCATTGATCAAATATCCCCTATGAACCCCCTGCAGCCATTTTTTGCTATCGAGCAGAAAAATCTTCCTTAACCACCTTTTATGCACTCATGTACTCTAAGTCTGTGCGGTGGCTCTAAACTATAGGCATGTAGTTCACTTAGTTTATAAAGTGTGTCTTAAATAAAAATTTAAATATAGGGATTATCAAAAGTGTATGAATGGATTGCAGAACTTTTTATTACTATTTAGAAGTGGTGTAAGTTGTAGCTGCGGTTGAATTCTGTTTGGAAATCTATGATTTGTTTGTTAGGGATCAACAGAAACACAATCTTGCTCCACACAATCTTGCTTTTGCTAAGATTATATGCTGCAAAAGCCATTCCACGAGCATTTTGGCACTTGGCGAGCCACTGCACAAATTGGCGTGTAGGCGGGACCATGTTAATATGGTGTGAGACTGCTAATGGCTTTATGATTGGATAATTAGAGGAAGGTGGGTAATTAGGGGAGTAGTCGGTGCTTGGCTTCTCTGTTGGAGTGTGTATGGACAGGAAGACTCCCTGCTGGCTGTTGAAGGGTGTTTATGTGTGTGAGTGGGTAAGTGTGTGTGTTTGGATGTCATTGCTACTGGCTAGTAGTATAAATCCTTGCTGCGCCAATTTAAGATTCCAGACCTCTAAATAGCATAATAGTGAGTTGTAAGAAAACTACAGTTTGTGGCTCATATTTGTGGGTAGCATTATGTGATGCTAATATGTTGCTTACACAGTAAGGAGTAAATATAGAGTACAGAGTATCCTAGTACATGAAAACCCTCATATTTCCAGGCATAGTTGGCACCATTAGGATTTTGCTTTGATTGTAGCTCTTGAATTGAGAATTTTGTTAACCATGCCACACCCAAAACCACAATTAAAAATTTGAAGAGATGTGTGGTTTTTGGCAAAGCGTTCCTTTGAGGAGCTGGATAATTCTGCAAATGATTAATCAATTTCGCTGGCCCTCTCGTGCTGGACAAGGCTAAATAATGGGAACCAGAGACAGATGAGAACAAAAAAGAAAGACAATACCAACTAAAACACAAGGTTGTTGTTCCAGCTAACCCAATACTTTGCTTAAAACTTGTTCTTTGGTCCGGTCTCTGGTAAAATTGATTGCCTTCTGTTTTGGCATCACTGAAAACTATTAATGTCAGCTTCCTGTTTGAGTAATGATGCAAAGCGGAGACGTTAATTCAAGCGTCAGGCAAAGCGGGCCCCACACAAAACAGAAAATCTGTTGCCCTCACATATAATGACATCACCCAAATCAAAGAGCCACACTACAGAATCAAATTATCTCGGATTCGTCCGTATGAAAGCATGATTCAGGAAATCCTCCAAATTTTGCAGCATTTCATATTTTCACTCCTCATAGCACCCCTCAGTTGGCTGGTCCACCCTGCTGCTTTATGAGCGTGTTTTTAATCCTTGAGAAAATGACTGAAGCTAACGACTTCTCCCTCCACCCGTCCACCATCTCCAGACATCATTAAAGCTAGGCTATAGCCCCGGGCTGCACATGAACCCCTTCTTCAAACTGTACACTTTATCCATAATTCAGCTATCTTCCCTGAATTATTCAAGCAAATAGTGGGGGAAAATAATGGAGTTCACTGAATCTTACTTACACATAAAACTATTTTAATGTTGATTTGAATTTTTGAGGCTTTCCAATGCATCCGGGTGGGGGGGGGGCTAAGTAACACATGTGGTCTCCTTTACCTCGGTCCTGATAAGGGGCGGTGAAGGAGATGGTGCCTCATAAACACATTAGCATGGGGCAATGGTGGTAAATAAATGATTAGTGAAATATTCACATGTGCACAGACATGAAAACATGCATGCACACAAAGTTTTGCACATGCATAAATAGTATAATGCATATACATGTAGAAGCAAACAATTGAAAACAAAGTACAGTTAGTATAAGCTCTGGTGTTTTAATGTAAACATTTTCAAAATGTCTCATTTTCTAAAGCAACGTACAGTTGGTTAATAATACTTTGTGATTATCCTCGCTACAGGAAATATAAGATATTGTCACCAGTGGAAGGTCAAATACAAGAATTTTTACTTGCAAAGCCGCACAAACACTACAACATTATATCCAAATATTTGCTGCATGTGTAGATATTATGTGGCATGACAGGACATAAGGACATGGCCTCTCTCTCTCTCTTTCTCTCTCTCTCTCTTTCTCTCTCGCTCTCGGCCCCCGCAGAGTGTCCCCACTCTACGTTAAAAAGGGGATTGGAGGGTAAATGGACTACTGCTCCTACTTCAAGCCGTTGATACGGTATCAAAAAAAGGCTGAATTAACATTAATTGCTTACTTACCATAAGCCTTGGTGTTAAATCATTTACTCCCTTTGGAGTGGGTAAGGCCATGCAAATTTTAACGCGGGAAAAGAATCAGAATTCCCCAGATGGGAGAAGGGTGGCTCATGCATAAATAAAGCATACAGTACATGCTAGCACTATAACCTTGCTCAGGGGTTACGCTGGCAGCATTCAGCATATTACTGAGAGGTTTAATACAGTAGGCTGTAAGCCTATACTTTCTTACTGGGCTTTTGTTGGAGGAGGGGAGTGGAGGAGAATGCATCTGAGCAAACTCAAGAACTTGGGAGGAGACACAGGAGAATGTCCTTGGGTCATACACACTAACACACTTGTGCATATTCCCACTTGTGTTTACCCTTACTCACAATCCTGGCTCTGTTTTTTTGCCATTGACAACATACACACACACACAACTGACACATATAGCCTACACACACCACTCAAAACATCTGGCATTATTTGATTTGCCCCTTTGGCTCCCGTACTGCTTCATGTGTTAGTGTGGAAAATTGAATAAATCGAACCTCTTTCTGAAAATAATGCTAATAATCACTGGACAGGTGGTGTTTGATGTCCAGTCTAAGATCCCAGGAAAATCTTGTGGCGTAGGCGGTGTTTCCAGAATTATCACAGCCCTTTGTCTTCACAGTGTTCTACCCCTCTCTCTCAGGATTTTATGTCTCAATGCCCCTTATCATAAAATTTTAGCATCTGGTGGGAACCAGGGGTGAACCAAAGACCTCATGGTCTCCAAGCAACAATACTACCACTCCACCAACAGGGATACCCTTTCATTTTCACTGCAGTATACACATGGGCCGGCCATGCACAACTGGTAATGTCATTTGACAAAGAGAGATAATGACACTTCTGGGCTTGACCATGGGTTGGATTTATGAAATCATATCAAGGAAAAAAAGTGTCATTTTTTCCCCTTAACTTTAGTCTTTAAAAAAGAACAAAATATTTTTAAAAAAACATCTTTTGTATATTTTCTCTTTCTTCATAAGAACAAAAAAAAAATGTTTTCTTTAATGAAAAATCTCAAAATTTTCCTTGATTTTTGTCTTAACTTTGAGACAACCTTTCATTTGCCTTCAGACAATTAGGTTATAGTTTGAAGTCTTTACAGGGTTCCTTACACTCAACATTAAGACTTACATTTATTGAAAAGCTTTATTTGGTGTAGCCAGAGAAGGCCAGTGTCTCATGTCAAGTGAAACTAAGCTGGTAAATTTTACAGATATACTTGTAGGCTTTAGTCAAATAACAGCAACCAATATTTAAATCTTTTCATATACTTACTTATTTGATTAAACCACAAGTTGGATGAATTTAGTGATAAAATGTGATAAAATGTGATGAATTTGTAGCCTAATTTGTAGCCAGGTTTTCTACCACCTGATAGCTTTAACAGTGACAAACGTGCATGTTTTACTTAATGAAATTGAAATTACATCTCCTAGCTTCAATAATAGTAACTCTAAATTTTATTAAGCATAATTAATTAAGACCCCATTTTGAAAAGTCTATAATAGTTCAGAATAATTAAAGAAATTCATAAGAAATTAGACTGTTACTGAGAAAATATTGAGGAATTGCATCTCAGAACCTTCATCAGAACTTCCTAAAAATTTCTCCTAATGTCATTTCTTAAGATCTATCTTAAGAAATACAGTCATGACTTTGGCACATACTGTGACCTGTACATGAGTTATCAGGTATTCAGAATTACAAAATTGCTAATTAATTTCATTTTCTGGCATTCGAGATGGTCAGATGTGCAAAAGTCAGTATGACTAAAATCATGAAAAGTAAGTAAAAGAAGGATCTAAAAATGTCTGTAATGGTTCTTATAGCAGAACCAGAACCATTTTTCCTGTCTCTACCTGTTTAACCCTGCCTCTCTGTGTGTATCTATAGAGAGATAGGAGGAGAGGGAAACTAGGGACAGGGTCACAGGAGGAATGGAGCAATTTATGTGGGAGGAGCGAGGGATGGGATGACTGGGGTGTAAAGAGCAGTCGAGGGAAAGGAGCAAAAGATCACAGCAAGGTGGAGAAGAATGAGGCCCAGACGTGAGAACTAATTTGACACGTTTTCCCAGAATTCCAGCACCGTCTGCCACTATCAACACATTTACCCTCTTTGTCTTGTTATCGAGGGAGATGAGGCCTTGGAGGTCTAGCATGGGTGTGGCAGATCAAAGAAGGTGCTTTTCCAATAGATGCAGTCGTCCAAAGGCACCATCGTGCTCTCTCTCTCTGTCTGTATGGAGAAGAAAGAGAGATAAGGATAAAGAAAAATGAGGCCGACAGTCATTTTACTGCATTGGATGAAGGGGGGGGTAAAATTTGAGTACATTGCGTTTCAGCCATATTGGAAGCATATGAGGTCCTGCTCGGTTTCTGCCTGCAGCCTGCCTGGCGTCATAGTTCCAACATCTAATACCTGAAGGTAAGAGGTAGCACACACACAAATATTTAGAACAAAGCAGATTAATCACAAGTTCACCAATTTATTTTGGTCAGTGAACATGCTAATGTTCCCAAACATTAGCATGTTGGAACGTTTGCATGTTCTGATGAAGGCCACTAGGCTGATTAGTATGCTTATTGACATGGCCAAAATAAATCCGTGAAATTGAGATTAGTCTACTTTGTTCTGAAGATATGTGTGTGCTAACTGTTACTTTTGGGTATTGGATGTCTGTTTTTGTTCCTGTCTGTCCCTGAGCCTGCCTGTCTGTCTTTTACAGCGTTCAGAAAACTTCTGCATGTCATTCCATTTCATAATGGTTTTGTTTATTTCTAACTTTTTACCTATTTAATTTTACTTACTTTTAGGTGGTTTTAGGTGGTTTAGGTGGTTTTCCATGATTTAAAAATACAATAATACTAATGCTCAGAGGGCCTCAGAGGGACTTGAAGTTATTATCAAGACTGATAAATGTTTTCCGCATACACTGACTCCTCTGGTTAGGCCCATAGCAGCCGATCCCAAAATGTCATGTTATCTTGAAAAGATCTCTTGGTTTTAACAATTTGAGCTAGAGAGATGTGTTTTGTTTTGTTTTGTTTTTTTTTACAAGTGAAACTACAGAATGGCAGCTTGTTAGCAAGACCAATATACTGTATGTATGTGCTCTGTTAGGCTTCAGTTTGAAAATAATGTGCAAGGTTGTAAAAGGTCACTACCTTGGTTTGGCACATGGACTTAGCTCTATCTTACAGTCCATGGAAATCTGATGTCTTTGCTGTGTGTTGAGCACTAGAAATCATCATGTAGTGTGTCTTGGAGCCTATCCCACTGTCTATATGCCCACTATGAAATCTCCTTGGGCTAGCTTGTTTACCCTGGAGCGAAGTGTGAAGCTAGCTCATGAGCTAGCTTTCTTTCCGGGCCAAGTCCAAAGATAGTGAGGAGAGCGTTTACAGCAGAGGAAGTTGGAGAATTGTTCAGAATTAGTAATGAAGAAGAGGCATAGCAGTCCTTGCCTTGGCAGTTAGCTGTTGTACTAATTCTACATTCTCCACAAAGACACCATTAGTATCACAGGGACAAAAAATGCCTTGGGATGTTGCTCACAAATATGAGCATAGCTCAAAAAGTAAAGCCGATTTTTATATTTTCTATTTTGTTTAATTGTCCTAGTTTGAGGTAACTTTCCATTAAAATAAGTAAATAGTCTATTTGCATGTTTTATGTTTCTCTCAATCATGGCTGTTAATTGAGAGATATAATTATCTAAAGGTGTGGAGAGTTTGAGGATATATAAGCTTTGGTGACATTGCACAGCATGTTAGGCACAGAGGAGAAGGTTAAAAGGTGGGTTTCAGAGGTTAAAGCTACAATATGCATCTTTTGGCTGTGTCAGCAAAGTTGTTTACTTGACTTGCCCTCCTCCCTGACAGTTGGTCAAACTCCTGCCCCAACACTTGTCAGTCATCCTGATGAACTGTCAGTCTTGAGACTGCACCCAGCCTGAGGCTGAGCTAACTGGCATTTGTAAAGCCACCACAGGCTTCAGTGATAGTAAATGCAGACAATTTAAATCAATGCCAATGTTCACCCTGTTTTTGAGAAGGTCTTGTCTCATGGACCTTTAGCTTTGCTGTACTTCCCCTCTTACTGCTTTCTGCCATTGTTGTTCTGACTTCTCTGTGACTTCTCCCACAACCGACCCGAGTACTGGCTATGCCCACAGCAAATGGTTTTACTCCAAAACACTCTGAACACCACTGCAAATAAATATTTATTTATTGACATTTTAATGTTAGAGATTTGCATACTGCAGCTTTACGGTCTAACTCACACTATGGGTTCAGCAAAATGTTTGTCAAGGGTTGGGATGGAACTCAACACATTTGGCTCTAAAACTTCCATGATAATGAGGTAGCTATTGGACTTGTGGACCCACAGTGCAATTGTTTAGCTTCAGAGCACTTGGATTATGCTGTCTGGAGTAATTTTATGGTGATGGTTTTATGGTCCTTTTTGGAACTCTAAACAACCAGTTCCTGGCCACTGCATCTTTTGGAAAAGGCTGGTGAGGAGCAGTGCAAGCAAAATCCCTCTGTGTAATTATGACTGACACGGGGGTGAGTAAATAATGACCAAATTTTTATTTTTAGGTGAAATATTCCTTTAGGATAACCTAAAGGGTGAATAAATAGATTCCCTTGCAGATGCAGGGAGAAAATTCTTTGTTTCACTGTGAATCCCAGGAGACATTTTCAGATAATGCACAGAGATGTGGTTACAAAATCAGATTGTTATGGCCAGATCTCAAAAATCAAGTGTAACCATAGCTGTGGTCACTCTTGATATACGTCCTCTAATGACCCACAAACAAAAATGTGTCTTTTACTAGATAAAATGTTACCAGTAGCAGCTAAGCCTCTCTTAAGGACAGCATGTCCGATCTTATGGAGGAACATAAACATAGCTGGAATAACGCAGTCCAGGAAATTCTTAAGCTCTTGGTGGATTCCATGACTTGATTGCATCCAGACTAAAGCTGGTGCCATTTTGCTAATGTAGCTACATCTTCTCAGTTGCCCAACCTCCTATTAACAACCTTTGTCTCCTCTAATGAGATATTCACTGTGAAATGTTAATTACACAGACTAAACACGGGGCCGAGTGGCTTCCAGTAGTGACCCCATTCTAATTCAACTTGATAACAATTACTATAGTTCTCCGCAAAAGTGGGTTAGGAGGGAATGAGGTTGTACAGTGACAAGCATCTCAACTACTGAAACAAAAGAAAAAACATATTCCAAGTCTTAGCGCCAGCAATGAATTACAGTTAGAGTTAACTTATCCATGTCAACATCACAATGTGGCAGTTTTGATGAGACAGGTGTTATTATGTGGCAAACTGTCAATTAGATAAAAACAATGTGATGACAGTGGCAAAGAGTTTGTTGGTGGCCTAAGTGGTAATGCACATGTGTATTTCCGTTCTTTTTGTGTGTGAGGGAGAGGATGTTTTCTTGCATGTGTGTATGTGCATGTCTGAGTGTGTACCTGTGTGTATGTGTGTGTTTACAGCCAGAGCAGGATCGACAGCTGATTAAGACAGTTTTCTCCTGTTTGTATGGCTCTAAATCCATGCGTATCTCCATGAATCCGGCCCTGTGTGCTTCTTAATGGCAAAGGCCTTCTCTGTTGGCTTGGCTATGAATAACAGTAATTGTTCTACTCACTCCCTGTCTATTCCCTT
>OMLF01011136.1:0-10227 GCA_900302615.1 Holocentrus rufus
AAAGTAGGTTTAAAGACATGTTTCCACTTATTTTGCCGTAGCCAAGCAGAAACTCTCTCTCCCCACAGTACACTGTTTGGAAAAGAAAAAGGAAATGCCACAAAGAAAAAAGAAAGAGAGAAAGAAAGACAGACAGACAGATAGAGAGATAGACAGAGAGATACATAGATAGATAGATAGATAGATAGATAGATAGATATTAGCTGGAAAAAAACAATCCCAATCTGAGTGTTTGAGGTCACTTTGAGTACACTCTGATCTGGAACATTTTTGGCCTGGGCGGGAACTTTCTGCTTAATTAATTTAAGGAATCCTGCATGTTGTCCAAGTCTTACTGTATTTATCTACAGCTAATATCTGCAGGGCCGGACAGGACAGTGCCGCTCTCTAACAGACTGGTGTTTAATCCAGAGCTGGATCTTTGGTATAGACCTTTTTTTTTACAGCAGCCATTTTCACTTGAATAGCAGGTAAAGACAGGTGTTACTAATGACATTAATTAAGGTTCAGTTCCATTTAGGTCTAACAGAGCCGGGGTCCTGCCATTGTCCATGCTGGCTCACTGGAAAGACTCTGCTACACTTAAATGGAACGGAACCGTAATTAATGTCATTAGTAACACCTGTGTTTACCTATTACATGTAAAAATGGCTGCTGTGAAAAATATATTTTAAGCTGACACTTTTAATGACTTTATTTGGTCATCCTTAATGTTTTTAAAAATGCATGTATCTTTCCAAGATAAAAATATGGATATTTGGCTGGAACTGGACTCTTACCTATCAAAGCTTTGCGGAAGGAAGGCCAGGCTCCCAAAGATCTTCTTACATGAGTTGAACTGCTCCACATTGGAGGATGTTACCATGGTGACCCCCTGGAGGTTGCCCATACCAAGACCGTAGCACACTACAACACAAAACCACAGACACTATGACCACGCAGTCTCAGCGCCGTGACGTGAGATTCTGCGATCACGAGATAATCCAACAACAACAACAACAAGGTAGTACAAAACCGGTCGGCACACTTTGCACCTTTGTCAAGTACCAGAATAACAGTGCTGAAGTACAATTAGCTCATCATCACCCAAGTACCAAAACATGCACACGATACTGAAACCACACGCAACAACACAGACCACATTGTTCATGCTAATTTACATATATTAGATATTAGTACACAAGGGATCCGCATAATGCCGCACCAGTTGGGCACAAAATATTCCATATTTGATGGCCCACATGCAACACACACCTACACAGATCCCACACACAAACCGACCCACCTTTAGAACAGTCGCCCTCACACTTTTCACATTTCTGTGTCTCATTTCCATCGGGGTGGGTGATGATGACTTCCTGGTTGGCTGTGGGACAAACCATAGTACAAGCCACCTCCATGGCCAGGTAGTTATCTGTGGACAGGAGAGATAAGGTGTTTGGAGTTTGTCTTTGCAAAGGGAGAAAGAAAAAGGACCATGCATGAAAAAAGGTGAAGTCAGTCGACTATAGTTTAGAGAATGAGGCATGTGGTTTTGATGCCCCCCCTGGAGTGAGGAGGAAAATCTGTGCAGGGGAAATGAATGAGTAATGGCATCTCCTCCCTCAGCAATTATCATCAAGGTGCCCTTGAGCAAGCCATTTAACCACCAACTGAGGCAGTGGAGCAGCAGAGAGGCCCACAGCAGAGGACTGTGCTTTACCTCCGAGGTGTGAATATAACTGAAAGTGAAACAGGGCAATGCCGAGCAAGCCGTTCCGTTAAAGGAACAAAAAAACAAAGTCTCACGGGGACAAGTCTTGACGCAGGTGGCTCCAAAGCTGAACTTCTTATCTTTATTGGGTTTGGACTGGAAGGTGACGGGGTCGTAGATGGTAGGAGGAGGGCAGTTGTCTTTACACACCCCGCTGTCGTTGAAGTGACGACACACCTGCAGGGAAGAGGAGGGAACAAAGATTCGTTTCTCTGGAAATGACAAAGGAGTGCCTCTCGCCACAATGGAGTTTGCACAGGAGATAAGAGAAAAAACAACAAACAACTGATTTAAAAAAAAAAAAAAAGTGTGTGAGCATGTGTGTGTGTCACTCACCAGACAGTCTGAGTCCTTGGGGCCCGTACATCCTGCAGCACATTGTATATGACAGCAATCGTTGGCATGGGGACCCTTACAGCGCAGACAGCCAGATGAACAGCTGATATGGGTAACTTTGCAGAAAAAGGGAAGATGATTAAAATTGGAACAAAAGAGGAGATGAGAGGAAGAGATTGAGGGCAGAGCGAAAAACATCTCAACTGTGCAAATTTCTGCACTGAGTGCCGGGCACTTAATTACTTTGGCACCCCAACAAACAGAAAATTTCAAACTATACTGCACCTGCTCTGTTGTCATAGCTCTGTGTGTGTGCATGTGTGCGTGTGTGTGTGTGATGTTAACTCACGCGTTTGGCAGTCCTGTTCAGTTTCCCCCCAGCAGCTTTCTCCACAGGCAGGGGAACATTTTGGACCTGCAAAGCCAACACCCACACCAACCATAAACACACAAAAGAAAACTGCACTTATGCAGTTTTCTGCTAACTGCATTTATCACAAAATAAGCAACCAAATTAGACAAACCAGAATTTACAGCAAACTGAACTGTGCGAGTCTATTTATACACGCTGCATTCATCCAGTACAGTGTTTCCCATTAGCATTTGGAAAGCCCAACTAGGCAAATTAACAGCCCGCCAAGTCAATTTTTGTTTTGGATTCAATTTGGTCGCTGTGAGGCACAAAGCTGGCGATTCTCACCAGTGTCATTTTCAAAATATCAAGACTTAATGCTGCCAAGTGGCGGTGGTGTATCTGATTGGAGAGAGTCTGCATCACAGCCACAGTAATCAAGACGAAGCGTAACAGTCAAATAACACTGTAATACTGATAGCTTATACTAGACTGAGACTTTAGCATCTAAAAGAATATGAGTTACTGGCTTTGCTACATAAAATGTCTCTAATTATTTGTCAGTGTCTACCAAACTGACAAAACCCTGCAGCAGCAGTTGTGCTAATAGTGAGACATTCTGTTGCACTTCTGAGTTGTTTGTAATTTACTGTGGTGCCCCTGGGGCTGCACTAAAAAAAAAAAAGTGGTTTTGCTCTTAATGCACAATATCTATTTCTGCCATGCATCTATACCAATCAATCAATCAATCAATCAAAGCGTAAGCTGCTCACACTGAGGGGGCTGAGCCTGCAAGTGCAGCTTCTTGGCATGGGCGTTCTGCTCATCCAGGGTGTCGCTCCAGATGATGCCTTTGGGGTTCGGGAAGCACAGCTGGGGATTCCCCCAAATATACACCCCACCCAACAGGATCTCTGCAGATACACAACAGAAGATCATTAGCCTGATGTAAGAGAGGGTGGCTGAGAGGAATTACCAATCTTCATTCAGTAAACAGTAGTCTGATTTGATTTCAGCATCTGAACCGAAATGTGGATTTGAAGAATCGTTCTGCTTCTACCATTTTCTGACCTGTGAGACTGCGGAGGCGGAGCGTCCTCAGCCCCTGACCTGCAGCACCCTCCAGAGTGTTTTCTAACACAGCCAGGGCGTAGCTGGAGTTGTACAGCTGGCTGCCTCGGATGATCCGCAGGTTGTCCAGAGGCACCAGACTCACCGACACATGGGCTATCAGCACATAGCCCTGCACCTCCACGATCCCCTGCAGAGGAATGGCATGGAGAGAGAGATGACCTTACATGAGGAAAGTCACAGTCAAAAGATTTCACAGAGGAAAATGATGCACAGGCAGAATGATAGTGGAAACAGACGAAGCCGGGGGATGAAACAAGTTAAAAGAAAGATTGCTTAAAACTAAACTATCTCAATTTGAATCCATCTCCTTCTTGTTAAAACTAAACAAAGCAATATGCTTGGCTTGCATTAATGTTAGCAATGCTGTCCAAAAAGTAACAAGATCATGGAAATGTGCTGCAGCTGCACTGATCAGTTTTGAAGCCTGTTATCCAAGTTACTGGTTCAATCTCTGGTAACTTAAGCTCCCAGTATCATTCAAGTTTCCCTGAGCAGGAGCACATAACCTCCACAAGTATGTCTACTATGCAGCTCCAAGGACAAGTAAGAAAAATAGCTAACATTAGCTAAAAAAAATGCGACACATCACTACAGCCCGTTGCTTGACGTATCTGTGTCTGTCCTTGGAGATCATTCCTGCATTTTTCCACTCAAAGTTTAGATTACTGTAATTCCCTCAACTCCCGCCTCGCTCCTGCTTGCCTCTGACCCAGACTGCTGCCTGCAACGGTTGGCCGGAGCCAAATGTTGAAATCATATCACCCCAATTTTAGCCTCTCTGCACTGGATGCCTGCTAAGCCTGGGTCAGACCGTTCAAATCTTGACCAACGAGGGCAGTTCAGTGTAGCAAATGATCTTCAGTAAATTCTGAAATGTGACACTGGGAACTTATTTATAGTAAACAAGAGGGCAAAGATATCCTGATAAAAAAATGAAGAGAAAAGCTACTATACAAGTCATGTTCTTTTATTGTTTTTTTTTGTAAAAACCCGACATACCTGTAGGAAGGAGAGGTCAGGCTGGCCGTGGAGGTGTGTGATCTCCAGGTTGCCGTGGACGACCTGGCAGCCGGTGTAGAGCAGCCTCAGGGTCTCGTAGTGATTCTCCAGGCTGGAGGGCAGGGCCAGCTTCATGTCCGTACCCAGGCATACTGCAACATAGAGGAGTCATGATCCCAACTGAGCCCTTCAGATAGAGTTTTCAACTTTTTTCCAAAGCCAAAAAAAAGATCAGTCCTCATTCAGTCCAAGGTGAAACAGGTCTCTATTTCCATTTTAATACCTTCAAATAAATTGACAACTTTTTGTTTGATTTTGAAAAACTAAGGATGTCTTGTAGGTCTTCAACAAAAAATGGGCGCAAAATCTCTTCAGCATGAGTCTGTAATATCTGATGGATTCAATTAAAGCTCTTAATGAGGGAAAAACATTTTAGACTGGCTTCCCGGACACAGGTTAAACTTGTAGTGGTCTACCAGTCAGACCACAAGGGTCCCTTTGATGCAAAAGAACAAAAATCTGGATTTGCTGTGATGCAATTAAAGTAATTTTACCATGTAATCTGTAGCAATGAAACCAACTCATCGCACACTGCAAGGAAATCTGTCAGCTGTAGCATCTACCTTGAAAACATCATGAGATCTTCATCATTACAAGAAACTCATGCAAAAAAAAATATAAAATCCTTTCAATCACATTTGAATTAATCTAAATACTGAGATCCTGTTGACATTTGTTTCATCTTGCCAAATGATCTCATCAGTAGTGTAATTTTTGACGGCCCATTACCAGACGAAGTACATGAAGAACAGATTCAAAACTCATTACTGATCATTCCACATTCAAGACAGCAGGGCTTATGAGATGTATAACATTACATCTCCAAACGATGAAGACTGAAAGGATTTGATCTCCAGATATCTTGACTGTACTACCGTTTACAACCGGCCTTGGATGAGGATTTTTAAAATGCAAACCATATGAATAATGTTATTGGATAATATTTTTCCACTGGCAACAGAGAGCGGAGATTCCCCGCAGCAGGTCGTGCAGCTTTACAATCCATAGGGGCACGCACAGACACATAGCTCCCATGCCTTTTCAGAGAGTCACACAGTGGACCGTCCCTCCTCCTCTAAGGTTATAAATGACTTCCTCTGGCTGCCGTCCAACAGCCCTTCAACTGTCAGCCCCCATTTCCCTGATTTAAGCCACTTCTTGTGTTATCACTTTCCCTCCTTTTGCGGGGAGAGAGCCGGCTTGAAGGATGGAGATAAATTACACGGAGGAACAGGAAGTACTGGGAGGCAGGAAATGTTTTTTTTTTTTCTTTTTTTGAGGAGGAGGAGGTGATCTGGATCGCCAAAGTTCAGGAGATATGGCTGCAAACTCTTATCAAGCGTGCGTGTCTGCCACGTGTTTAAGTTTCCTGGAGCTTCCAGAGTGTGACCTACATTACCCGCACCTTCCTCAACTCAAACAAACACACGACAAAATGACCCCGAGAAGTGTGAACAGGATCCGCGTGAAATCTGACGGCGAGCTACGGCTCATTGCAGCAAATGGGTCTGTGATTAATAGTGCGGCTGCCAAAAATACACACCCAGTCCTTGCAGCTTGTGCCAAATATCGAATCAAATGACTAATCATAGGCTTCCTCGGTGATGTCATCATGGAAAATAGTTTGATGTCAAACCAAAAGGGGAGTCGTGTTTTTCTACTCCGACATCTAGATCTTCTTAACAAGGCAAGCGAATCTAAACAGAGGCAGAAACTCTGACTCCCTGAAACACACACACTCACATACACACAACAGTACACACTCTGGGGATTGGCTAAATGTGCCGTAAAGGACAGCACAACAGAGCAGATTTCCGTTCCTAAAAGTGTGTAAAGAGAGGTCTCAGCTTCCTGTCCTATTATTCCCCCACTGCTCGCTCCCCAAAAGTCTCTCAGCAACGCGCCGTGTGTTTGTGTGTACACATGTGAGGCCTTGTGCGTCGCGGCCCACCCCGCCATCTCCGAGGCCTAAAATACTCTCTCTCTCTATCTCACTTTCATTTATCTACCCCCTCTGCCATGCCACTATTCCTCCCCTGACTTTTTCTTTTTTTTTTTCTTTTTTTTTTTATTACCTAGCAGGCCAGATGATCTCAGAATTTCCATTTCATAACCCTCATCTGTCTCTTCCTCTCAGATTCTCTCAAACCAGTAAAAGTATCGGGTCACTGCCCAACCATTTTTGGAACTCTAATAAAAGGTGTTATAAACAGTAGGGGGTGTAAGGATTCAGTCACTGCATCGATTATAAATTTGCTGCATTTCAGATGAAATAGGATCGAAATAGGAACTAGTACATTAGTAAGCAATTTCTGTTAAGCAAAAGTTTGACAGTCCTAATAAACACTGCAAATTGTCTCTTTGCAGAGCCCATGAACAGATTTGATCAACAAGGTCTGAGTAAAAGGGGAATAATTGAAAAGAAGCGTCCTTACAGCAGGTTGGTTTATATTTTGCTCAGGGACACTTCGTGACTTGTGACCCTGCAGGCGCAGGACGGTCTGATTCACCACCAGGTCACAGCACGGGGCAAAACAAAAGACCGGCAGTGACGTCCAAACACACACAGAGCTGTGTGCTGGTGCTGGCAAGGCACGGCTTCTGTACACCGTATCATGGCAACTTCACTTTGGAAACTTCCAGCAGCCAGGTGTTTCTGTGGCAACCGTCCACTGGTTAGAGAAGCTTGAGAGAGTTTGTGTGTGTGTGAGAGAGAGCGAGAGGGAGAGAGAGAGTTTGTGCTTCCTTGCCAGTTCTAGACATCTTGATTTATCTTGAATCACCCGCAATAGAGTCTTTTTGTGCTCAGCTACTTCAGCTTGTGACTTTTAGGCTCTCCCTGCTTCAATTCATTTTCATAAATCACTGCATGCCACTCAACATAATCCAGCCATTCACTGACTCCACATCCTGAGATAAATGTCGAGGGCTGTTTTTGATGCATCGCTATATAAGTTCCATTTACATGCCAGGAATTTTATGGCTTTATTAACTCAACGTTTTTCTTGGGTTTCATTTTGAAAAGAAACCTTTTCTCTCCCCCGAGAAGTGACAGGTCCTTGAGTTGATTAAAGCACTGAGGCCATGGTCGTTTGAGTATTTCTATGCGATATTTTCTTACAGTAAACTTGATATTGATGCTTTATTTCTACTTCTATATATATTGGTGCTTTACTGTTTGCTCAGAATAGATATTGCATGTTTAGTTTGGCATAAGCTTGAAAAACTCATGTAACATTTGTGGCTTTCCTGTCTTGATACAGCAAGTGCACACACAGTTTATTTGTACGACAGCTGGTATAAAAGGACAAAAGAGGAAGTTTAGAGTGTAGAATTTTACTGCACAGATGGTAGCTGGACAGGCCTTCCCCTCACCGGATGATCACAGGTTTGATCCCCTGCAACACCGTGTGTGTCCATCCTGTCAATGTATCTTTGAACTCCTACCTGCTCACTCATTGCAAGTCGAAGAGTGTTAACGGGCAGAATGTAAAATCTAACTAAATGTATGCGATGGGTTTTACAGTAACTGCCTGTGTCTGGAAGTACAAATAAGGCTTACTGGAATCTGCCGGCAAAATAATATTTCACCACTAAATTGACGTGCCTCATATCCTGCCTTGGGGGGGTTAACAATATTTGAGTCATGTTAAGACTTCCAGCAACCTAGGCAGCCGTGGAAATGAGTTAATGTTCTTACTACTGCCTGCATAATCTCTTCCAAGCAGCAACAGTGGCTGATTTGAATTAAATTACTGGACTGGAGGAGAGGATGTGCTGACCGTAAACTGACTTCGTCCTGTACCTGTGTGCTGCTTGAGACTCTCTAAGCCAGCATGAAGCCACACCTGCATGTGGCAGCGCGCCAGTTAGCACAGGGAGTGTGCATGTGTGTTTCTTTATCTGTGTGTGTGTGTGTGTGTCCAAAGTGAGAGAAGCAAGGTACGTGATGGTGGTGATGTAAACTGCAGGTGTGAGACTGAATCTGCCGGGAAAAGCCTGCAGTGTGACACACCAGAGTAATCAACCGGCCCATTTTGCCTCAGCTCACGTCTAATGGATTAGATCCCTTCAAAGCTCAACACAAACAGGACAAACCGATCCACCAGGACTTTCTCCGTCAGTTCATTAGCCCTCAGATTTAGCATGTCGGCCCTGCTTCTAATGCAATGCTAATCCTGGCGACGTGTCTTGCATAAACTTCAAAATTTCTCCCAACCCCGCGGAACACATTCTTTCTTCCCCTTCACTCTATGGCTGAAGAACAAAAAACAGGTATTGCTCAACAGACAAGCAGAACAGGATCTGTACTATACTGTGGCCACAGACCTGTACTCGTCACACATGCACATACATTCATGCACACACACAAACACACACATTCAAAAGTATACACTACACTGCAATGCAAAGCTGCATCAGAAAATCTCTTGCACGCTTCTGTGCACACGAAACTTATCTGCATTCAGATGTCACTCAGTTCAATGGGAACATGCAGAAATAAAATGCTGTGGCTCACAATTCGAAAACAATGATTGATCAGATTGATTTTGATGTACTTTAAAGCTGGATGACATCAAATTTTGGTCATAAACACACATTTTTGCCTCAAACTGAGGTTTCTAAGTGTGTCCTGGGACCCAGAGGGGTCCTTGAGGGGCTTCAAGGGGTCCTCAGCAAAATGAGGAATAATTTGATTTCACTATAATTTAATTCACTACAAATTGTTAGAGTGAAAAAAAATGTATGAGTTTACACTCAGCGCTTTAATCTATTTGTCAGTGTTCAAATATTTTGTATCTACACAAATTAATACTCAAAATAATTATCAGGATTTCTAGGACAGAATCACTGAAAATGGGGATCCACAGCGTAATGAAAGTCAGTTTGGGGGTCCAGAACATGAAAACCCTGGGCACATGGGCTACAAAATTTTATTTAATTGCAATAATCACAAGAAATTATTTAAATATCAATATATAACAATACATGTTAATGTCCTAGATCATTAAGTCATCAAATTGATATTTATTACATTGAAATGCAGAGCAAAAATTTGTACCTTTTTCTGATATTTATATTGAACAACATTGTTTCAGTGACTCAACTGAAACAATACTGAATTGAAATAATAAATACAATAAGTGAATTATTGCCCAGCCATAGTAACAAGAAAATGTCAAATCTGTATCAGATGATGCAAACGTTGCCAACATGTTCTCCCCTAAAACAAGATGGCACAAATCCAAATGAGAAACGTAGGTATTGCAGAAAAGGTGCAGTCAATCAGCAAGATAAAGACCATAAATAAACTTGAACTTGAAGAAGACACTGAACAATGTGAGGGGGGGTGGGGAGGGGGCAGGACACACACACACACACCTTTGTGTAAAGATCTGGCCCAATAGAAACACAGGCTGATGATTTGGAATTCAAACGCAACAGAAACACAAAATGAGGTGCAAAAGGCTCGTCCAAAGCTGAAAACTGACCCTGCCCAAGTCCAGCGCACCACTGATGCCCCATCCTCAGCCCACAGTGATTTAGATCAGTAGCACAGAGTCTAGACTGGTGAGTCATGGCTGGTTGAGTT
>OMLF01011138.1:0-31354 GCA_900302615.1 Holocentrus rufus
ATACCATCGAGCAACATTAGATGTCTGACCTGGGTTTTACTGAAACAAATTTACCACAGTTTATATGTGTGAACTGGCTAGTCAACTGGACAAAGCTGACTGCCGCTTTTGGAAAGCCTGGCCCTGCTCCATGATGATTACAACAAAAAATATCTAACTCTGCAAGGCTTGAATTTGGTACTGCTGTGTATGAGGAGTCGCTCCTCATGTTGCTGCAGCAAACTTTGTAGCTGCACCTGCTAGTTGGATTTCTTCAGCCCAGGTAATGTGAGCTCATACCTTGAGAGGAGAGCAAGGTGAAATGGTGTTACAGTTACACTTAAGCAAAGTTCTCTTCCGATCATTCATTATTATTCAGACTACAAAGCTATTATAAGAATCTGTGATCTCAGACGAAACCTAGGTCAAACTGTAGTTGCAAATTATTACTAACATTTGTTTGAACCTTTTTAGAATCAGAATCAGTTTTATTTGGCCAAGTTTGTGCACACAAAACAAGGAATTTGACTCCGGTTTATCTTCGCTCTCATGTGCAAGACAATGAACACAATTATACAAAAATTACAAAATATAAAATAAAATAGATAAATAAGATAAAATAGTTAGAATAGCTAGAGAGATAGAGATCACGATTGGAAGGGTTTACTATATAGAACAAGGTAATCAGTGTGTGAGTTTGGACCATCACAGGAAAGTATTTGTACATCAATTTTAGACTCTTTTAGACTCAAACCCATTTGCTCTCTTTGGCCATGTGAGCCTACATCAATTTAGTCTATTTCAGCTTAATTTTATCATTATAAACTTATCTGACACACTCTTATGTGCTCTGATGTGATACACCCAACTTACCTGGTATTCCCGATAAGTTGGATCTTATGCATGATGCTAATAATTATTTGCAACTACAGTTTCAGCATGGTTTGCATCTATAGCAAGAGACTGCAGATATGAACCAATGACACAGGGTTCACAAATCATGCCAAAGTGAAAGACTGGGCCCCTTACCATTCTGTCACTCCTTTGGCTAGGTCCACCTGGGAAAGATCTATTAGCACCTGTGGACAAGAACAGATGTGCCACTGAAGTTGAAGAGCAAGTGTGGAGCAGATACAGCATGTGTTACTGCCAGTGCTCTAAAGAATGAACATGCATCAAATTTCTCTGTCACGAGCAGCACTGCCTACCATGCCAATCTCCTTTCTCTCCCGCGTGTGGAACATCCTGTTGTTTTTCACTGCCACGTCCAATTTCCGGGTTTGTGCTTCTTCAAGAGACACACTGAACTCAAACCTGTGATGAAGGAGGATTGAAAGAAACAAAAGAATGTCATGCACAGTTTTAATCCCACATAGCTTAACGTAAGTTCAATCAGGGAGACTACCCTTCATTTTTCACAGTCTCATTCACACCTTAATTTCCTACAACCCTATCACTTAAGTCTATCAGCGCCCACATATTTTTTTCCAAGGGTATCCTTCATATTTTCATTTCCGTGGTACCTATCAGCTCATCTGCCTGTCAATGTCCATCATCCAGAAACCAATCAGAATCTCTTCTTTCCCAATCAAAGTTGTCGAAGATGTCAACCAAACTTTCTCTACATATACCTCATTGTGTGTATGTGTGCTGTCATCTCAGCTGTGGTGTGTTCGTGTGCCCCTCTGTTTCCCCACCACCACCAATGTAAAGGCTCCACATGGTTACACATGGGAGATATCCTAAAGCACCATTCTCATGGGGATCGTCCTCTCCCCCTTTATAGAATGAGCCAAATTAGTCTCTCAAGAGTGCGCCAGCCTCAGGTACCACTCTACAAAAGTCAAGAATCAGAAAATTCTAGTTCTAAATGTCTTTATCTATTATGATGGGCAAGACATCCAGTGAGTTTACTTTTCATTGAAGAAAGGATTGACTGTCCTCTTTTTGACGTGTGTCCTCATGCGATGTCTCCAGGATTGGTCAGGGAGTAAGTAAAGGCGGACGTAGGAATCTGAGCCATTCTCACTGCAGGGGAACAGGTTCCTGTGGAAAAGCGATTCACACATGTGGAAGAAATGTGCTTATTGCGCCTTACAAAAAAAAAACCAATATCTTAACACCAAATGCATTGTGCCTTACCAGTGTTTCACTGAGAGAACACTGCAAACAACATTCAAACAAACCAGACTGTCTTGTTTCTGTCCTCTCTTCTCAACAAAAGCCCTGTACAATTTCCCACTTTAGAGAACTTGCATTTCTGTACTGTTAGATTTTGTCTGAGAGATCTCAGAGTTTTTCCTCAACAAGATCATATGGCAAGTAATGTGATTTTCTCTTAACTCTTAATTTTGAATGACTCGTGAATTCCGGTGTAACCACTTGTTATGGTTTCAGGCACAAACAATGTAGCAGTGTCAATATGTGTCAATATATCAGAGGTGTTCATGTGTATTTCAGGTTGTTGGATGTTTTTGGAGTACCTGCAGGAGTTGACCAGGATGATAAGCTTATTCCTCAGGACGGCATAGCGCATGGTCAGCTGGATCTCCCCAAATGACCCCTGATGGTTCATGATGGCCCTTCAATGATGAAAACACCTTTATGCTTCATTTGTTTTATTTGCCAATTACAATCTTCCCAACAGTGCCCAGAAATGAGCACCATTTAACCCTGCGGGCAGCGATGAATGAAGAGAATTTAAATGAACACTTTTCTTGTACAAAATCCTTGAAGTGAGCGCATTTTTTCAAGTCCCCTCAGGTCTCACACAGCAGCTCTGCGGGTCTGAAACAGAACAAAGCAAAAACACTTACTCTGGATAGGGGGCTCCGTCTGAAAGATCAAAGCGTGACGATGCAATGGAGTTCTCCGACAGCAGGCTGTGGGAGTCGAACCGCCGCATGTGCGGTGTGGCAGCAGGGGTCCGTCGGCCATCAGAGGCCAAAACAGAGTTGCGGCGGTGGGGTGTATACTCTCCGTTGAAGCCGTTGATGGAATCAGCTGCTGGGGACAGAGATGACCCTTGGTTCGGGACGGTGTTGGGGGATGGAGGAGGGTGAGCGGCTGAGGAGGTGTTGCTTCCTTGGCTGGTCTGCAGTGTTTGCGATGTGGATTGTGGAGGAGGATCGAGGACAATCTTGGGTTGGGGCTTTTCCACAGCAAGAATCTATGTTGGGATTGAGGACATGGCCCTTGTCAGTGACACAATGAAAAAGGAGTACTCACACTACTAAGAAGGTAATATAAAGCAGGAAATTATGAATTTACCAAATATGAATGTTATTTCTGAAGATAGGGGCCATAACCCAAATAAGATCAAAATTGAAATACTGGTTTCAAATAAAAACACATGCTGCCAAACAAAGTAATCTGTGAGATTTTTTTTTGTTTTGTGTTTTTTGTGACGTATGAATGTAGAATGTACTGTAGTACAGAATGTATGCTTATGTGTATATGCTCGTATCTGTGCTCACGTGTAATACAAGTGACTATGTGCTGATTAATCTGTGTGTATGTATGTGTATGTAATGTGTACCCTGAGAGTGGCCTTCATCTTGATCTGGGTGTTGGCTCCAGAGCGCTCCAGAGGCAAGCGCTGGTCCAGCACCATGTCGGACGTGTTGAGGAGACGAGTAAGAGGCAGGTTGAGAACACCCAGGACGGTCTTCTTCTCATGCTCTTTGACCTGCAGCACGAGAAGCCAGCATGCAGGTATAGCTTGGGTAAAGATGGCATTTGTTCCAGACTCATTGACAATTTGCACATGTTTCAAATGGTTCAAAAGAATAAATCACATCTTCAAGGAGAGACCTCTTATGTGTTATATTCAACATTTAGTACAAGACCTGAACACTGAGCTGCTGGTTCTTGATATCATGCACAAAAAAGGTGAAGCCCTCCTCCCACACTGGGTCTTTAGATCCATAAATAACCTGTGGCGGGAGAAGATAGTGACAATAATAATTAGAGTTGAATGATTTCATTCCAAAAACCCAGATAGCCACTTTGGATACAGGATTGTTAGTTTATAGTTAGTTCAATATTTCCAATGTAACAATGGTTACTTTCTCTGAGATGTAACAGATATGACATTTTTTTAATAAAGTAAAGGAAAATGGTGTACATTATGTAATAAGGAGAGAGCGGTACCTTGCTTTTCTGAACTTGTTCATCGATGGAGAATTCCACGTATGAGTTAGGATTGGCAGTTCTCCGTGTGAGCTGAAAACATGATGCAAATCAATTATGTGCATGTCTCTTTGGTCCAGGAGTGTGTGAGACAGAGAGAGAGAGTCTGTGTGTGTGTAGCATGTAGCGGGGTGGGAGGTTAGACAGCAAACGTGTGTGTATGCGTGTGGACAAAAAGGAGCAGAATTACAGTCAGATTGTTCCATCTAGTGTCGAATCTCAGTAAAATTTGTCAAAAAGAGGAAAAAAATTACTCCAGATCAAACAAACAGGCTCCTAAAATAAATTTAACACATGAAAAATGACATTCTATACTTTTTTGGAAATGTGTATTAAATGTTCTGGCCAATGAAAATCATTCTTGGGAGGTAAGTTATTTTTAGCTTACTAGTCCTTTGTGGGTGAGCCAGACACTTAATTTGAGACACTAGGAGTCAAATAATTTGGACAGAGAGTAGCAAACAAAGAATCAGTAACTATGAAGAATATCAGCAACCAGGTGTAGTGATGGGCAGAATAACTATTTCCGTAACTGGGTTGCATGGGTGAAAAATATTCACAGTCACTTGATGGCATAAATAAGTCATCAGATAATTACATTGGTCTCATTCAATTTATTTACATTCAGCACCATCTGCTATTATGATGCTGTGTGACTCCTCCTTACTTTCTGCTCATGGGACGGGGAACCACCAACACACTGGAATGTTGGGAGTTTGCCTTCAGGCAGCCTGTTGCCTTCTGTCGCCTAGTTTGGGTTTATTCTGCAATCCACTCCTAATGCACACCCAAACCATCTGGGATAATGCAAAACAGATGTTTACACTGGCAAGGCAGAGAGGACTGCCTCTTCTGTCGGAGGATAAGGAAGTGGATGCTGCTGTTGCGAGCCACAGCTAACACACTGCAATGGGCAATGTGTGGTCTGTCTCAGAGTAGCTTCTGGTAATTTAATAATGTCCCAAAAGGGAACAAAATGCAGAGACAATTACAATGCTCAAATTATTCCAGATCTACTGTTTTTGACTATCACTGAGCATGACATGGAGTGTTTCTGAATTGAGTTTTCCCTGTTAAGACTTTCTAATACAGAATAGGCCCTGTTTTATCTTTAACTTTTTCTTTAAGTATCTATAGTTAAATCTCAATTATCTTCACCAAAAAGGAATACATATGAATAAATGTACTGCTGTCTTCTCTCTCCTTGAGGGGACCCTGCATGCCTTTCCTCTTTCACTTTGTGATTGTATTTTCACACAACGGCCACCAGAGGGCATTCAGAGAGAAGAGCTCTGCAGACAACTCCTGTTGGGACATAAAGCACTGGGATGGGTTTACCAAGCAGGTCTGGTGTTTGCAAGTATTCATTAGCATTTGCTTAAAATTCCCACAAAATGGGCGGGGTTTACAACATCCGTCAGATCAAGTAGATAAGTTATCAATCACAGAGGCTCTGGTGACAGAAAAAAACTGATGTAGGCTGACATGAACAGAGATTTTTAGCGTACAACAGAATACCATGCCTGTTTACACAACAAACACAGTATGTACACCTATACACATATTTATTTGTCCTGGGAACTCACTCTGAACAAGCCTCAGGTGGAGGAGGAAATCTAGCAACATGCACACCAACTGGTAACACCACACCCACATAAAATAACAGGCCTTCACCAGACAAACAGGAAATACCAGCTGCGTAGAGGGACAAGTACACCTGAACACCTGAACAGAGAGCGATTTGACTTTGTCTGCTGTACATATTTCAGATGCTCCCTCTGCTGGGACTGTCCATACTAACCCTACCCCGCACTGCAACATGCACCCACCTGGGTGAGGAAGATCTTTGCGAAGTGAACAGATAATGTTCTCACAGCTGTCGTAGCTACAACCTCTCCCCTAGACTGTTTAGCATAAATATGTCTGTGTTCTTAGTTAACCTGTCTAGTTAAACAAGGGTCTTACCCGGGCTTCCTTTGAGTGCTTCCCATGTTTCTGGGCGTGTGAGAAGTCACTTTGGTCTTTCTGGTGACAAATACGAGAATGTCATCAGCACTCTTATAAATGCATTTTACAACATCTGGTTTTAACAACATTAAACTCACTTACTGGCAGGCTTGAGGCATTGTCCAGATACACTGCAAGCATAGCACAAGCACAGCCATCGGTAGACTGGAAGAGAGCGTAAACAGACAGTAATGATTCACACACCTGATGAGGTTCTGGCCCTACAGTATAATCCTGTCCCATATAGCGATAGCGGCAACCTACAAGCTACATAGGTGAACTTGAAGGTTTCCAGATTGGATAAGGGCCTAATGGAAGTGGATAAAGGTGTGAAGGTGAAGCTTGGTGGGATAAAATTAAGAAATAGTGAGGCTACCTTCTCCAGCAGGTTCGGATCAGTCTGTAGAGAAAGCCACTGGAGTTTCAAATGAACCTCTCCATTCTGGACCCCCTCCAGAGGAAACCACTGTAACAACAGCCGAACAGCGTTCATTTATTAACATGTCATTAATAGAAAAACTTACTTCCAAAATGTCAAATATCATGTTCAATTTAGAACTGTCAGAAATCTATCGATTAATGTTTAAAAAAATCTCATTACCCTCTAAAAATTACATCTTTTTTATAAACAAAAGAAGTGAGATAATTAATGGTGCAGTATGCAAAATTGCCAGAGGTCCGTTGAGACTCAAATGACAAAAAGGTGAAATAAGCTCATAACCTGATGGTTGAGTCTACATAGTTCTCATTGTTCAAGCAGCTTTTAATACTTTTGGATGTGGCCTAGATTCATAGCACAATCATGTTTCAAATGGCTTTCTGTGGTGTTATTTATTTATTGTATACAATGAATGCAATATCTGTATTGTTTGCTGTATGAGTTGAACTGATGGCAAATGAAGTTTCCCCAATGGGGATTAATAGAGCTGTATAATCTAATCTGATCTAATCTTTATACAGAACCTCAAATAGAAACTCACCTGATCCATCTCTTTCTCTTTCTTCACTTCTCCAAAATCAAGGTTATAGCTAGGGGATGAAAAATGATTAAGATGGCTGAACAACATATTGACTCCACAACTGAAAAAAAAATCTAGCAAATGCTCAGATTCAATCACAAATACAACTATTCAGACTATTTATTGTGTACCACCATGTAATTATCTTACCCAAATAAGTGTGGTCAGACAACCTCTGTTTGCAATCAAACAACTATAGCTATTGATCACTTCAAGCTGGCACATTGTGGGATGGCACAAAGCATGCAGCATCATGACAGCATAGTGAATACAAAAGCTTTGACTCTTGCAGTGTAATTCACGTGTTGTTGTTTCTTTACCTCCCAAGCAAGTCATCTTTGTCTGTGTCCTCGTCAAACAGCTCCACCTCCAGGTCCTGTCCTGGGGCTTCATGAACTACAAACTGCACACAAAAAAACTTTCCTGTTTACCGAATATCACTGAGATGGGATTGTTGATGTAAGGGTCTGTGCTCTGGATCAGCTTTCATGTATGGGGGAAAAGGTCTTAATAAAATCAAAAATGGAAAAGGGTATATTGCTGAACACTGTGGCTGTAATGTGGTAGTGGAGGTGTCAACTTTGCAGAAAAAAAAAAATTAGAAATGGAGGCAATTGTGACCGCTGGAGTAAACCTCAACTTTGTTTGCAATTCACTCAAACATTGACATGTTGAAAGTTGTGTGTTTGATTAGTCTGCCTCTCTCAAACAAGGAAGTGTTGAATGGAATTTTAACAATCTGGTGGTTTGCATAACAGAAAACATGCAGTGATCACATGGTGTCTTCAAAATATGTTAAGAAAAATATAGGTGATGTGTTAACATTCCTTTGTGTATTGCATTGCACGATGAATTTGTCTTGTTGTGCACAGCATGTTGTTGCTGTTGGCTGAACACCTTGTTTCTTCCAACTTTAAACTTGACAGAAGCTAAGAAAAGCAGTTCTGTGTAGATCTCAACTAAAATGCATTTTTGAGTTTCTCCAGGTCAGAGTGTTAGGTTTCATGCTTTAAAGAAAAAAATTAAGACTGATTTTGGGATAAAACATCTTTTTCTTATTCTGGTAAGTGTTGCCACCTAGTATGACAGTAAGTGCTATATTTTGAGTGTAAGGATTTTCTTGCATCTCTCTCTCTACAGGTAGGTATATCAAAAACATAAACACTGGTTATTTTTCCAACAGGTAAATATAGCACATCTGTATAAAGTATAAAGGAAGTAGTATCAGGTTCAGTAGGCTAGGAATTTTATAACATCAGAAATGTTGAATTTGATGCAGAAGAACTTAACTAATTTTTACCAAAACAATTTAAAAAGATAGATAAATGAAGTCGAATATATTGTGTGTAGGAATTAAGACCTCATAAATGTGAATATGAGACCACCTAATGACTTTTAAGGCCCAGTAATTGAATTTAAGACATTTAAACTTTTTTAAGGGCCTGCAGACACCCTGGAGAGGTTGTAGAATTCACTCAACCAACAGACGACCATGTAATCCTTCAGCTGAGGTAAATGAAAAATGAAAAATACCTAAATTGAAGGACCTACCTCATACACTTCATTCCACTGTGGGTGCAGATTCTCTTTGATGGTCTTGCTTTTGAAATGATGGTTGCCGACTCTGAGCACCGCGTAGGGGTCTGACTTGCCCTTCACCATGCCCATCATGTAAGTATCCTTGGCCAGCAGGTCTCTGGCCTCCAGCAGGTGGACCCTTACCACTCCCTGAGGACCAGAGGCGCACTATATGAGTCTGTATCAACAACACTTAACATTATCTGAAAAGATACCCACCACTGTCTTCATCTGCATATTAAATTATAATAGCGAGGAATGTTTTAGTTAAGGAGCTTTATATTCTACTTCTTACAGGCTAACACAGCACATGCAGAGTGCTGTTCTGACTCATTCTCACTCTTATCTACTGTCTGATTTTAAAGTTAATAGTAGGGCTACTGTTATGTTGGTTACATGACCACAATTTAAATGTTAATGTGTGCATTACATACACGTGGCAGTGGGAATCTCATCTGGTCCATTTTGACTTGGTCAATCAGGGGAATACACATGCGGTTGGGCAGCACCATGAGAGATGCGATGATGTCCATGATAGCCCCCTCTGACAGCTGACTGGAGTCAAAGAGCATTAAAACAAGGAGCTTAACATCATGAGGTCACCGTGACCATTGACACTCTCTTCAGAGTCGCATGCATTCATGCAGGTTCACTAACCTGAAAGCAGGGGAGTCCAAGAGGTTGGTCATGCCGGTCCAGTTGATTTGCAGGGTCTGAAAAATTTTTCAGAACTTTACCATCTCATACAGGTTAATTAATGACTAAGATAATGAAAATGTCCATGGACACTCACTGGGCGGCGAATGAAAAAAAAGGTGACTCCTCCCACCAATGGCGCTTGACCAATAAGAGGCTCGAGAATGACCCTCAGCATACCTTGGAGCTGGAAAGAGTCAAGGCAGGTTGACTTAAAGTGCTCACAGACCGTTTACACAGAAATATTAACACAATAATCCTAAAGAAACCATCCATTTAACTGCATATGTATTATGAAGCTGAAACAAATTATCACAGGAGTGGTGACCGGACATGGAGTCACGTGCAACACAGAAAATACAGGAAAAAATGAGATGCCTACTTGAAGTCCTTTGACACCAGCAGTGATGGGTGGCTTGACCTCGGTGTCGATGTCCACATCGCCGTCATAACTGCAAAGCGAACAGTGCGTGTGAGAACTACAAGACTGTAAAAACAGGGCCAGCATGTGCATCAGCGGTCTTTTTCAGACTTTACAAGCCACTTTAAGCAAAGAGACAAAACACATTTAACATTAAATGGCAGCACAGACACCGTTTTGAGGGGATTCATTTGACACTTATGGCGTCAACATCACTTGTGGAGAGACAAATACACATCCCGACTTTGTTTTTCTCTAGTAGACATGATTAGAATTGCAAAACAGCCATACAAACCTTATCTTCATGTCCAGAACCACTTCCCTCTCATCCACTTCATGGGTGTACGCTTTCATTCCAGTGATCCTGAGAGGCTGGGAATTAAGGAGACATCTCTTAAACAGGATCAGATAATGGTGTGGGGGTTACAATTCAACATGTCTGAAGCCACTTATACCGCTAATGGCCAAGGAATACATCCCACCAACAATGGCTCTAAAGTGTTTCCCCTAATTTATGTCCATTTTGGCTTTTCTACACTATAAAAATGTTGAAAAAGGGGGTCATTGTGCTCATTGTGCTAATAAGGTTTCAGTGGATTTAATAAAGTTTCAATGGATACAAGTAGTTAGAATAAGCAAATGTATGACTTTGGTATGACACACAGTCTCAATAGATGCAACAAGCAAAGTGTACATCAAGTAATAAGGAAAAGATGTCGCCTCACTATGTGTCCAAAGTGGACCTTGGTAAAAGTGAAGGTTTTGAGGGCGGGGCTAGAAAGCCTGATGGCAGGTTGGATGTTTTCTTTAAGGAGCTTCTCCATGTACATTCCAAAGAAAGGCCAGGCCTGCTCCAACACCTGACAACACACAACAAAACAGCACCTGTAAACACGGCATGCACATCTACACCTTTAATAGCAAATATGTGAATGTAAATACTTCCACAAGTTTGTTTTAATCTGCTTGGAGTACCGGATGGGCGGGGCTCATGTGACAAGTCAGATTGAGCCAGATCAGTTGTCAGTCTTGAAACTTGAGAGTCAACAAATTCAACAGTCTTTCACTTTTTCATTCAACACTTTTCTTTAGTAAACATGCCTATGGGCAACATACAGTTAAAAATGAATCATAAAAAATATCGATCAAATATTATTTGATCAAGGACAGTGTAATTCATAAGGGTTCAGCTGCACTGGTACTGATGTAGTGTTGAGACACCTTACAGTCACAATGGCATAAGAAGAACTTATGTTAAAGGTGTCAAACATGCAACTTAACCCTTTCACACTCTTCAATCTCAGTCCTGTGCTTTTCTGCATGACAGACACCCATGTTACCAATTTAGCAGAATGGGATTCCTCCAACTCTAACAGATATGTTCTGTATCAAATCTTAAACTGTAAAGGAAGCTTACTGTACCTTGTTAACCCAGTCAACTTTCTCCTCCTCAGAGAAGTGGACCTGTGGAAAACAAAACAAACAAAAAAAGAGAGTTATGTTAGAAGTAGTTCTGTTCATAACTGGTAACTTCATAACTAGTAATGATAGAGTTTGATTTAATTGTCCAGCCCAAAAGACAATGAAGTGACACAGCATCATGCACAATAATGATGACGACAGTGATGATTATGATTATGCAGTGACAAGTATTACCATTACTGTCATTGTTTAAGCGATGTTAATGATCTATCCATCATGCTATAACTAAAATGCCGCATGACTTAAATTGAAGTAGTCATTATGCAATCAGTCCAATTAAATCAAATCACAAAAACCACAACTACAATTAAAAAAAAATCCAAAAATTGTTTCCATTCATAAAATTTGACAGCATTCCATGAGAGCAGAAATGGTTGAGTTATTAAAAAAAATGAAAGTGACAAGAGAAGTAACGTTTGTCATATAGGGCTTACCAAAGCTTGTCTGTGGATTTAAAGCTGTGGGCTGTAACAGAAGTTCGGTATCATCGCCTCATACACAACAAGTGATGATCCCCTGTGCCATTAAACTACAGTGATCACAATGACTGAAATCTGTCTTTGATGGTGAGAGTATAACTGTACATGATGAACATGCTGTTGCATCCTAAAATTGATCAACAGAGCTAAGTGTAATGAAATGTAAGCATGGCCTCCTGTATATATTCAAAGCTGACATTTGTGCAGCTGGTAAAAACTAGTGTAGAGCTCTATTTTTTTTAGTTGTGGAAAGCTTATTTCCCATCTGTATTGAAGCCCTTTAAGAAATAGGAGTAACCGATAAATTCATAAAAAGAAAGCATGCTAAATCCTTTCTTTTCGGTGTATTTAGCACTTGTTTACTGGGATCTGATAACTGATTGTGTGGACATTTCACGTCTGACCTGAAGGTAGCAGAGACAAGAGAAACAAAAGCATTTGTCTGAGAGAATTTGCATGTAATCCTGTCTCTTGCTCTGTCACACAAACAGCAAGTGAGAGTCAAATCACCTGTGCATGTTACATTCCTCCAACATTAGTAAAGTCCCTCTTACAGTCTTTAAACATAAGTCATGTTTTGTGTGGGCGTGGTGTGGAAGAGGAATGAAACCTGCAAAATGATAGCACTGTTGGCAGAGCCAGTCTGAGTCTGACATATTTAGCCCCGGTCTTGTATGTCATTGCCTCAAACAATGTGTATTGGTAGTCAAGACAACAGCAGGTGTAAAATGAAGTCTGAATAAAGCCTAGAAGATAGAAAATACTAGGCATGGGATGTTTTATATATTTAATTTAGCCACACAGGAGTTTTCTTTATATTCATGATCTCAAATAGACAAAAGATGAACTATAATTTGACATCTGAGCATATAGGCAGTTCTACTTCTAGGGCTGCAACTAATGCTTATTTTCATGTGAATTAATCTGGGGATATTTTTTAATGATTAATCGATTATAGTTTTTTCTACAGCGTCAAAAAAATGATTAGACTAATAAACGAATTTATAATCGATTCGTTTTCTCTAGATTTATTAGGTTGATAAATGGCTAATTGATTCAGCATTATCTAGGCTACTTCATCCACTGACACAATGTGAGAGGTGGTTGGTTTCAGTCCTCAAACTGCTTGGCGAAATTCTGGGCAAATGAGCAACTAACTTCAGCCCTCACCTATAGGCCTAATGCCGAAGCGCCCTTGAGCAAGGCGCTTAGCCCTCAGGTGCTTCAGATGGTCAGTGGCAACAGCGGAGGGTCATTGGGAAGATATGCCTTCTCTGGACAAATGAAGTTTAAAATACCATTCTACCTTGGTTGGCCTTGCGCAAATCTGAGATTGCCTTCCATGCTTTGAGTGAAGCCATAGTCATGCCTCAATACATACCCATGTTGCCATGTTTAACTTGCCACTCAGCTCCGTGTTGATCCTGTGTGTTTCATTATCCACAAATTCAATGGCGGTTCCGATCCGGACGTCTTTCCACTGGCGATTTTTCTTCCACCAAGTGAGCATCACCATGCACAGTAGGACCCAGCTGATGCTGAAGCCAAGGTATCCCGTCAAATACACGGGGTAGAAGACCACCATCGCTCTCCCAAAGTACCCTAGGAACTCCATCATAATCTGATTGAGGGCGGAGGAGGTTAACGTCTCTGGGCCGCCTTGGCCCAGGCCCCCTCCCTGCACTGGGCCGCTCAGAGACATCTGCTCGGCGGATGACATTAGGTCGGAGTCTCGCTAGAGTCCGGTGCGCTCCGTCAAAGTCCAGAGCTGTGTACAGACCCAGCTCCAAAACAAATGGTGCCTTTTAACAAACTTTATTTAGCCTCACCTGCACGGCGTCCTCAAAACATAGCTGTAAACTCCAGGTAAAGTTAAATTATTGTACCGCCTAAGAGCCGCCGTGGCATTTCAAGTCAGACTGAAACTTCCGTGTTTGAAACTTGTAGCAGCAGGTAGACACTCCCAAAATCACCTACACCTGCGCTCATGGGTGGGGTAAGGTATGGGTGGGGCGCTCGACGCGGTTTGGTGTTTTGATGTTGGAAAACATGAATTCACACACACACACACACACACACACACACACACACACCTATTATCTATCTATCTATCTATCTATCTATCTATCTATGTTACTTTGGTGAATTAATGCGAAAAGACCATTGACATAATCATCCCCTCATGTAAAATGTAACATTTGTAAGAGAAGCCCCTCCTCGTTATGCTCCTTGTTGTTTATCTGCACTTATTAGGCTAAACCTCTAGGCGGAGCCAGAGACAGAGGAGGACTATGTGATCCTCACTGCACAGTGGAACTGCCCCCTTGACAAAAGTAACATTTTGTCTCAAATTACAAAAGGTATATCACATGCTCTGGTACCCTTGAGATGAATCAAAATGCACTGTATACTAAATAGCAGTTCTGTAACACTCAGAACGACTCAGGATGACTCAGGACAAAATTTTTGGACTCAGATCTGGAATTTGAAATGGCATCAGGTATCTATTGACAGGACTTAAATTGGACTGAACCTCCTTGTGCTTTGCATATCTGCGTTGATTCCAGATCAGGTCCTTTAGAGGAACATGCCAGTCAGCTGTAAGCTGCTCTTACTGCACCCTGAGACTATGGAAGGACTCAACCTGGACTCAGTTTTGAATAACTCTTGAATAACTGATTTAACTGTAACACTAACATAACAGCACATAAACCACTCTACACATGTTGTACACAAAAGGTTTTATTTAACCTTATGAAGATGTTAGACATTACAAGATTTGAAGTTTGTTTAATGGAACCGATTAACTTTCACTTTTCTTTTCAAAACCAGAGGCTACTGTAAATAGGATATGACCATGCGTACACACACAAGATTTGTATCACACCATTTCCAGGAATAGGTCAGGTGCTTTCCATCAAGTATCCAGTATCCATTAACACCATGATTTTACGATCCAACTGGTTTGTGCAATGACATAAAGTGCCAAACATAATAAAGATATGACAGTAGTTAAAATCCAGTGCAAACAGCACGCTGATTCGCAAACATTAGCAGAACTTGGATCACTTCTGCAATAAAATTACAGAAAACCAAGAGCATATGAACAAAAACTCTTTAAAAAAAAACTTTATTTCCAAGCATTCTCTTGCAATTACACTAATGTACACAATGATATTTTCATGGCGCTATGGGTCTGACCCTTGTAATGGTCAACTGTAATGTTGTAAACTAAGAATTGAATCTTGATCTATTGTTTCCCTCACTCTATGTTGAATAAGAATGTCAGCTAAATGTCTAAACCATAACAGGTGAAAATGCATTCAGTATATGGTTCAAAAATGAATAATGATTTAAAGGTCACTTGATCATAAGCATTACAAAGAATAATTACCCATTTTAAGGCAGTGTGAAACGTAAGGCATCTTATCTGAGGTTTGCTCTGCTATATTAAGTGAAGGTAATCAAATATTCAGGGTAAGCCTGGGAGTCATGGAAGATGATAAACATCGAGGGATTGCTCACATTGTCCACGACGCTGTCATACAGTTGAACGGAGGTGCCGCTCTTGGCTGGTGGCACGATCATACCTCCCCGTCCTTGGGTGAAATCTCCCGTCAGGACACGACAGAGGTACATGAACTTCTGCCTTTGGGGATTTGGCTTGGAGTAAGTGTCGCTTGCGGAGTACTGAGCTCTGACAGCGAAGTATGTGCCATTGCCGAAAGCAGCAGCTGAAAATGGAACAGTAGGAGAGTTAAGTTGATCTGTGGTAGCTGAAATGGAGAAAGCCATTGACTTTACCAGAAATACCAGATAATCTTCTGAAATTCCCAACACACAGGAATTTCGACATGGCTATTAAAATACGATGAGAGGAAAGGAGGTGACTAAGATCTGCCAGGACTTTATCTAGATATCTACGTGCTTGCATTAATTAAAGGGTTTCGAGAAAGAGGAGGTCAGACAAAGTCCCCATTTTAACCAGTGTCCCAAATTGTCTCACCATTCTTTCCTGCATAACTCCTGTTGAAGCCGTGTTCATTGATGTGGGCTATAGTGGTGTAACAGGTGCCATGGAAAAGACGTCTCTCATTGTTCTGGTGACCGTTTCTCCGGTCCATATCCTGCTTCTTGATCTGAAGGGCCTTCCACAAGGTGGGGTTCTGGATCCGCTCAATCTTAGAGGGGCAAAAAAAATGTTTTTTGTGAATTCTGTTACGGTTTGATGGTTATTAACTTGAAACTCTCTTTCTACTTTCTTTATTGTTGTGTAATGCAACACTTCCAGTACAACTCTTTTATACTTTGATTCATTTGTGTCAAAATATAAGTATCTTGGCATACAAAGTGAATTTGTTTTCAATGTAATAATCTCATCAGATGTTGTTTTGATGATGATGATGATGATGCAACAGTTTAATAGCATTGTGTATTAACTCTGCTGCACACTACATGTACACTACCTTGATAACCGCCCGTTGGCATGAGGCCTGGAAGAGTGTCAGGACTTCAGTGTGCTCTGCTGTTCCAGGCTGGATGGTGAGAGCCTGACATGAGGTGTTGGCTGGCATGGGGCTCCAGTGCTTCGGCACGTCATCTACTTGTTGAACTGGAAGCATAATAGGCATAATAGATCAAATACATTATTTAAGGGGTCCTGCCCTCAAATAACCTGCCATCAAGGGGTTTTTCCAAATAATTATTTGCATTTGTTTTTATCATCTTGTAGACGATATCTGTGGAGTTTACCAAAATGCAAAATAGACTCAGGAAAGCCTTTATATCAGTGACATAAAGTATGCTACTTAGCATAATCTTGCAAATACTGTCTGACTAAATCTGGTTTGAATGTAAAATACCTGAAAGTTTGTCAATGCGCCGAATTTGGAGAGTATTTCCCTGAGGATTTGTGGCAGGTCCATCTGGCAAGGTGACCTTGTAGACTTGCCCCCTGATAGTGACATCAACATGGGTCTGTTTCTTCTCCGCTGCATCTTCAAGGTGGAAGTTGGACACTAGGTCAAAGCTCTGGAACTGAAGGCCCTGCTGCTGGTACTGCCACTCCACCACTGTAGCAGCCAACTCCACATTCTTTTTGAAATCCTGCTCTTCCCTGGCCTTCCTCAGCATCTCATGGATCTCGTTGGTGGCTTTGAGCACGTCCTTGCTGAGGCCGTCAATGGTGAGCTTTGCTTTGGGCTTCTTATATTCAATCCTTATGCTCACACCCGTGGTGTTCTGGATGTTTACTATCCGCTGCTGGTCTGCGTCTGAGAGGCTGAGGATGGCGGCGTCTTCGAAGACGTAGGTCTCCTGCTCATTGGATATTAGCTGACTGATCCACTGCTTGCCTTTGTCAACTTTAGCCTGGGAGTCACCGCAAATGTGGAAGCAAGCGGGTTCCACTTCTATAGCGTCGATGACAAAATCTTCATCCTTCTGTGGCTTGCCAGCACTTCCCCCAGTGAATAATGCTACAAGAATGAATTTCAGATAGACAGAATATAATTTAGAATATATGTATACACACAATATCTGTCCTTGTGTGCATGTTCATCACGTGCATACAGAGCAGGAAGTATGTACACGATTAGTATGAGTGGTCCCTGTGGGAACTTTGCCATATTCTATTGCCTAAGACGTGGGGTAATACTGTAGATAGACAATATTTGTTTCCTGCATCATAGCAAGTGTAGGCTGTGGTGATCAGGGCTTATATAGCACTGATCCAGTATCAGCAACCTTGTCTTGTATCCCTGATAAACATGTCTACAGATCCACATTAGGGTTTTAAATTAAAAACTTAAGGAGTAACCATGATGTATACCCTTTTTCCCCACTTTTCCTACCTTTAATTTTGGAGCCGAAGTGTCCCCAGAAACCGGCTTTGTCCTTACTGTCTGTGCCTTCTTTCTTTTGCATACTGTCGTGGAAGTCTTTCACCATGCCTGTTTGGAAGATGACTATCCGGATTGTCTTCAGAGGGTTGGGAGTGCTTTGGCTTAACACGTCAACCACTGCATCAAACATGGCATCTGCCACCTGGCTGGCTTGTACGTTGCCTTGTCCTAAAATGGCACAACATAGATGAATGATTTTGGCTACAAGCAAAATGGGTTTGCAGCAAGCCAGAACAACAGCACCTGAACAACTGTGGACAAGTCGGATGAAAAATCTACCTTTGCTCACTGTCTCTTATCAGTGCGCCTCATGCAAGAGCTTTTTTTTTCTAGAAATTTGTTCTGTATAAAGATATTTAGAGATGCAACTGAAATCTGAAAGATTTCTGTATGAATCTGAACTAACTCTGAGGTCAGTGATTCCAACCCTTTTATCCAAAATACCTTACAATACCACAAGTTAACACAAATTTTGTATGATTGAGCCCGTGGGAATGTAACAACTAAGTCTGCCAGTGTTACCACATGCCAGCCACAGGCCTACACAGTGCCATCAGCACTGATTTCTTTGCTGTCATAAATTATATTCTGGATGCTGTTAAATCTCACCTGTACCAATGGCAGGGAAGGAGACAGAAGTGTATGAGCTTTTCACACACATTAGGAGAGCATCCTTCACAATCTTGGTGATTTTCATAAAGTCTGTTTGTCCGACAAGGTGCAGGATCTTTTTACATTTGAGGTTGCCAGGTTGGGTCATTATCATGCCTTGATTAGGCAGGGCACCTGAAAGTGAGGATACTGGATTTAATTTTCATGATAGAATATTTTTAAACCATGAGAACCTAAAATGTATATATATATATATATGTATGTATGTATGCGTGTGTGTGTGCTGAAGATGAAGCATGTGATACAAAAACATGGGATGCAAAAACAGAATTTTTATTAGCCTGGCAATAAGAAATTCATTAAAACTATAACATTCCTGGCTACGATTGTTAAATTATATATCAGGTCACACGTCATTCCCAAATAATCTGTGTGGAACACAAAGTTGGCTTAATAATTGACTCTGTATCCAGGTCATAAACCATGTATAGCATGTTTACGCTGTGCTTGCTCAGCACAACCTGTTAATTATTGAGCAAGCATTGTATTCCACATTACAAGCTAATTCTGATTTTAACATAGTTCATTTAGTTTTTAATCTGGGACATTTCAGTTTTGGTGTTTTATCAATTTCTTTAACAATAAGACTGTTCATTTTGTGAATAATTTGTCGCTTTATTATACACTATCCTTGATCTTATGACTTTGAGGATGATCTCTTTTTATCACACTTATCACAACAGGCCAAAAGAGTGAAAGGTTACACTGAAGACAGACACAAAATATTTCTAGTTGGAAGCATTTTCTCTAAGTTGAAAAACTGGTCTGTGTTTACCGCCATCAAACACACAAGACAAGAACAAACAGCATTCCATGACTGGCATTCATCTCTCATAATGCAGTAATTAATGCAGTGATCAAACTGGTTTTATGTTCCAGTTTAATGAGCATTCAGTTTGAGCATTCTGCCATTTTGCAAGATCATGGTATGTATGGTGTGGCTTTGACTTTTTGCACAACTAATCATTGGTTGCTTGTCATGATTGCAATCTAGGAGCACTTATCCTATCAATTTTACTGTTAATAAGGATGTTAATATCTTTTGTATATTTTATATATATACTTATGTAACATATAATCTTACTTTACATATGAATATCATAACTTAATCACTGGATAATTGTAATTATGAGTCTATAACAGTTCACCTGATTTTTTAAATTTATTTTTTCATTCTTTTCATATCTTGATTACTTGTCTGGTGGTACGAGTCTCTTATTTTTATGTTAACACACTTGTCAAAAATGAATTTCCACCTTGTGGGTGAATAGAAACTGAGCCTGAGTCTGAGAATGTGAGAGAGGTGGGAGTGGAACAAGGAGCAGAGTGGATATAATTTCACCTCAGCGATGAGCACATTTTATAAGATACCTTTCTGTTTTGCTCCACCCAGAGTGCCCTGCTTCTCCACCCCACAAGTAATTTACTGTATGCTAACATCAAAATCAATTATAAGCGAATGACTGATGAATTCAAAATGGAATTTGCTAAATATTTCACCAAATTATCAGACTGCTTGCACAAATGCACAGTGATGTGTTATCTTACTATTTTTTGTTATTATTTTTTTGTTTTTTTCTCCAATCCTGAGTGTGCAGTCTGCTCAGTTTAGGTTAGTCCTGTCCTGCTTTTGTAATAGTCTTTGCTTATTTTCTTATTGTCAATATAAAAAACACAGTCATGCCTATCCTCTCTGCAATTGGTTTAAATATCTCATTGTGTGCTTTAAATTGATACAACATGAAAAATTATAGCCTATATGTCACTAACTAAATGAATGCCATTATCTAAAATAGGCTGAAGCAGAGCACGTGCACCAGGTGAAATAATTTAAAAAAGTGAAACACTTAAAAGTATAAATGTGTTTTTACCAAGGTTTTGGCATTCCGTTTCCACAGCTGGGCCAGCTGCATTCAGAATAGCCATGGATACTCCTGGAGGAGAGACAGAGCAAGTAAAGAAATAACTGCTGCATGGATTCTATTTTAAAACCTTTGTTTGGCCAGTGTAGGTTCATGTAACCAGGAAGATCCCACTGAGGTTATAAACTTTGTTTGCAAAGACATGTGCTCTTTTGCAGCAGTACACTGCAACATACCAATGACAGTATATGAGCTCAACCCAGAGAGCTGCTCACCACAGGCTGTTAAGCATCACTGCTGGGCACTAGGCAGCTCTGCAGGCCTCGCGCAGGAACAAATAGTTGTTATAAGAGACGACTCATTCACTTCTCTATACAGCATATTCCAATCTGGTCTGAAAATTCAAATCTGACACCTTTCAATTTCATATTGAGCCAAAATTTATGGGTAGGAATGTCGGAAGCAAATTGAGTTTATGGGCTTAAATGGATGCTTTATGAATGTTACAGTGAGGTTCATAGATGTTCTGCAACATGCAGTCGCATTTGTGAATGTGAGAGAACAGTTTTGTAGAAATAAATTCAAACTTTTCCAAACACATTTTTGCATCTTGTAGTTGTATATCAACATTTATCAGTGTGTATAAAATATGAACAATTTGAATCTGCAAAACGCCAATTACACATATGGACTTTTGGCACAGACTTGACAGACAAATATAATTGGTCAGTGGAGACGCTGGATTTTACATGGCATTTGCATCAAATCAGCATCTATCTGGCCCCATAAGAGTTGAGTGGATGTCTGATTTACCTGACTTGAGAGTGAAACTGTCATTGGAGGAGTTGACAATGACATCGGTCACCTCCTTGGTTATGTCCCCTGTGACAACCTGTATAGCCACACCTCCCATTTTAGTTTCATGCATTCCTGAGCTTGAAGTAATTTTAGAAAAGGGACCTTGCAGTGGAAAAACAAAAGGACAGTATTAACAGAATATATGCACACTGAGCAAAAATGTTTTTGCTTTTTTTTGTAAAAAGGCAGAAGTGGGTTTCATTCTGAAATGGTGTACAAAAAAAGTTCTTAGATCATTGCCATTTCCAAAATACAGGTCATTACATTTGCAAAAATGTTGCCAACGTGTAAATAAATCCTTGGTGATCATTCTAAGTGCATTTTATTTTCCTGTCAGTACTAATTTTCTAAATGTATCATAAAATCAAACCAAGTGTTGTGTACCTGTGCTCTGTGTTGAAGTTGAGGGCACTGGACCACCTGAGGTAGTAGAGAACCTTTTCTTAAATTCATCCGTGAAAGCCTGGGAAGAGAAATATCACAATTATCACAGCAACACAGCACAAACACAGCCTTCACAATGCTGCTGGTATCTTGCAGATTTCTATCCAGCGTTTTTCTTTACTGCGCATCTGTTCATTCATGATGTTTCTGAGCCTTGGTCTAACCTGATGATGTTATATGTGATGTTACTAAAAGACTGTAGTATTTTCATTGTTTGTGGGTTTCTCTAGCCAGCTGCAGATTAATCTCACATTCCTGGGCTCCTGATAAAGTAAGACATGTCATTCTATAACAATAGATTATTTAGGCTTTGCATATCATTTGCTGGACTTTTTTGTATAAAGCGGATTTAATCCTTTGTTGAGGTTGCTGTAGTATGCCTTGCTAAGTACCATCAGTTAAGTTTTAGTCCAGAGCTATTACAGGTTTGTATTACTGAGTTTCCATTGTTACATTTTCATTTGCTAAGCCGGCATGCATGAAACTAATGCAAAGATAGGTTTCACTTGTGTCCCGACCTGGATTGTCTGCACATCGCTCGGGTGAAGGACGATCACTACTGTCTTCAGGTGCTTGGGTTGTTTCTTACTGCTGAAGCTCAAGATTTCATCGAGCAGTAGAGATGCAACAAGGTCTTTGGGGAAGCCCAGGTTCCCTGTGCCAATGGCAGAGAAGGTTATGGAGGTCAGACCATTGTCCTCAGCCTGGCCCAAGCAATCCTTGAAAATCCCGGTCAGTATCTGTAAGACATACCGAAATGCCTTTTCGTTAATATCTAGTTATAAAATACTGAAGGTCTACATTGATGTTTAGACAGATATTTAGACTAGTCAGTGTTTGCAATGCTATAAATCTAATAGGCCTTCTATACAAAATACAAGAAAAGCATGTACTCTCCATTCAATTGTATATTTCTCCATTGTTATTTTTCTTGACCTCAGACCAACTTAAACTATGGCTAGATGCAACTTGTGTAGTAAGCAATACTACCATAAGTTATCTTCTTCAAGATATGAAGGAAAGCAGAAAACAGTAACATTACTAGTATTTGTCTTGACATGGTGCATGATGGCAAACTAAAACAAGGTTGTTTTTTCTAGCAGTTGTTCTATCTTGAACCAAAATGTGCTATTTCTGTATTGGCCAAGTCACCCTACTTAAATGATCACCCACACTAAGTAAACATATGAACTAAACTCAAAGTTTAACACCTTACCCTCTGAGCTGTGCCTTGTCCCTTGTCCCAATGAGGTGCAACTGCATGAAAGACCTGCTTGCTCTTCAGATTGCAGCCATCAGTAACGATGACATCACCAAGATTTGCTTTACTTTGTTTTGCCTTCACCAACTCCTGAAGTTTAGGTCCAGCAGCACCTAAGATGGCATTTGAAACTGCTCCTTTTGTGAGAGCAAGATCTTCGGCTGCAGTATTCACAATCACCTCAGTCTAGGAATGTATTAACAGAATGTTTTCAGTTGCAAGTACTTATTTTTTTTAATATCATAGAATAGTCTAAAAATTCATACAAGATTACACTTAGGACTACAGTGGATTTTACTTGCGACTATAGTTAATGATATAAAGTCTAATCTTTCTGTAAGAATGTTACCTTTTTAAACTAATTCTCTCATTGTAAAATACTTGAAAATTCAAATTACCGTGGCATCTTGGATGTTCCCTTTCATCATGGTGATGTTCAAGCCCTCTTTGGTCACTGCTTGTTCTGAGCTACTCATATTCTGAGCACGATTCACACGAGGTGACTGGCTAGGACTGGTGGGCTGGCTGGATTGACTAACACCATGGTTTCCAAACTCCTTTCTGACAGCGGCATCCATAGCCTGAACAGCACTGTCATCATTGTTCACCAAATGGATCCTCTTCAGGGTGTTTTCACCATACTTGTCCTCACAATGTTCCCTCACTGCTTTGACTATGGTCTCTGCACACAGATTGAGAGGAAACCCCAAGTTTCTGCTGATGGCAGGCAGCGCCACTGAGAGGCAGTTCTGTGCTTCGGCAAGTTCTAGGCTTCCTTTAACAGCTCTTCTTAACTGCCCCACGGCCCTCTGAGCATTTGCTGCATCATACCTGGGTCCCACAGCGTGGATGATTTTTTTGCAACTAAGTCGCCCTCCTGCGTCAGTCATGACACAGTCTCCAGGACTGAGCTGTCCCTTCAAGTTAATTATTTTGTTGCATTCATCCTGTAACTGAGGGCCAGCAGCATCCAGAAGTGCTTTTGAAAGACCTCCATCATGTTGCAAGTTCTGATTAGAAGAATTGACAATGACACTCACTGGGTAACTGCACAAATCAGCCTTGCACACACCTATTTCAACTCCATCAGTTGTCTCAAGCTGGTATTTGGGTTTTGGTAGTCGTCCTGAGGCCAAATCATCCTGTCCACCAACAGTCTCATCAACTAACTGGACCAAGCAACCAGTCTCACCCATGGCAGAGGAAACATACATACTTTCTTTATCCTGGAAGAACTTCTTTGCTCCAGGCTTGGAAATTTTTAAGTTATGAAAAAACACTGTCGACACCAAGTCTTCGAACAAGGTCTTACAATTTGTGACACTGATTCTAGAACCACTTAGGTCGATCTTCTCTTTCTTGAAGGAAACCCCCACTACATTTTTCATTTGGTCACACCAAGCATTTCTTTTATATTTTTCAATATATTTGACGATGATGTCTGGCTTGACCACAACACTTTCTTCAACTTCAGCATTCTGCTGTAAGAAGTCATCCAGTTCACTGCTGACTGACAGAACACTATCCTTGTAGCCTGACACCACTACTTGCTGATTTGTCTGATGATCTTTAGTCTGAACCAGAATCTTCCTACATGAATAGCTGTTGTCAGCCTCCACACGAGTGACTAGGTTCTGCCACTCTGGCATCTTCAATACATTTCTGTCTTCAACATCAATGTATCGAGAGATGAGCAGCATGTTCAGTTGACCCTGAGCTTCATTCAGTGCTCTGTCTGTAGTAGCAAGGAGCTGCACTCCCTCAGCTCTTATTTCAAGTGCTGCATCTATTTTCTTAGATGTGAGAAGAGCACTTGTAAGCTCCTCTTGATCTTGATCCTTCAAAAATGCAAGCACAGAGTCATCTATTTCTAAAGTCTTCTGTTTAAGTGCTGTCACTCCACTAACCACCCTTTTGTTTACACCCAAAACCTCATGGCTTAAGCCTTTTACTATCAACTTCTGGCTCTCCTTTTTGTATTCTATTTTTAGCTCTGGGTACTCTTGTAGCACCTTGTCCTGAAAACCGTCTTGACTCAGGATGTGTAAAACAGATGGTGACAATTTGATCTCATCTGTTATGGTCAACTTCTCTCTCTGCACCCTTTTGTTAATCTCATTTAAGATTTCATCAACAGTCTGCTCCAGTCTGTTCAGATCAGCCACAAAGCCAACCACTGCCAAGACACCACTGGCTTTATCAGGGACGACAACCACAGCTTCATTCAACAGCGCCTCTCTAATCTTCTCTTCTGACTCTTTCCATGCTGTCCTCTCTAGTTCAAACTTCAGGGATTTGAATTTTGACAAAGTCTGTGCAAAGTCCATCTTTACATTATGGGTCCACTCTGCAATGTCCTTGGCTTTGACACCCTTTTGCTTCAGTAGTGAGGGTAAGGGGCTTAAGTGCACAGTAGACTGCTGGAGGTCAACTTTGCAGAAGTGTTTCGCCATATCACTATGAATGGTTTCTGCAGCTTCAGGCTTGTCATGGAGGTATGTCCAGATAGTATAATCAATGCTCTCAGAGAAGGCCGCGGGGAGTTTTAGCATAGGCTTGTCTTTGCCATAGAGGGCCATTCCCAAAGATTCATAAAAAGGAAAAGCTTTGATCTGTTTCTGTTGGATGACATGTTTCTTCTTGATGATTCTATGAACATCTAGTCAGGAAAGAAAATACATCTCTTAAGTATGATAAATACTGTATATAATTTCATATAATTCATATGAAGGTGCTAATTCCTGATGTTTCTTTGTTCATTCAAATGATTAATTATGTAGGGGCAAAAATATCAGTATTTACCATACTATCATATATCAGTCCAATAAGCATAACTACTCTACCTTTATGGTTTTGAAAATTGATCACAGCTGACTGTTCCTCTTCATTGAGCACGACATCTTCCACGGCTACGCCCTCATTTTCAAAATACAGGAGGAGGTGATCTTCACTGACATTTGGAATGTCTTCAATTCTAACTTTGGTGGTCACTTCAAGAGGTTGTACAGACAAGCCCTTATTTTTGAACATCCTGTTCCTGGGGCAGCTTGTAATGAAATCAGTGTTCTCTGTGAGGCAGGAATAAAAATAAAAAAGTGAGATATTATAAACTTCTACATACATCTATACACACACTGTACAGACATTTTTTCTTTCACTATTCACTTTTTGTGGAACTTGACATACTGCTTTTTTGTAAGGACTGCATCTACAGTGCATACTTTTCTGTGATGTGAATTTATTACAAAGACTTAGGGATTTTGTTATACTTTATGCATTCTTTATGCTGGAGTGGGGAAATAATTCAATATTACTGTTTTTTAGTGGAATCATATCATGATGACAATACTGTTACACAAAGTTCTGCCATCTAAACTGATTTTTTACTTTTTAAAAATGCACTTAAATTGTTGCCATTTCCATGCAGTTAACCATGATGAACATCAATTTATTTTATCATGACATATTAATATAAGAGAAAATCTGTCCATCCCAACTAGAATTATTCTAGAAAATAGGGGCTTAAGCTTTATAGTGTGTGCATGTAGTCTCACACACAAACACAAACACACACACACACACACACACACACACACACACACACAATGACTACCTTTTCCACTCTGAAAAGTCACCACAGCAGAGGAGATTTCAGGCAAGACCTCCAAACTGAAGTTTTGGGAGGCAGAAGGAGAGTCAGAGTTCTTTATAATGTTCTCCACCAGCATCTCCAGAAACTCCTGGCTCATACTCTCTGGAATATTGCCTAAAGCAGCCAAGGTGGAGCACTGCTCGTCATCATCATCGTCTCTGTCTTCTGTCTCTGTCTGAGTCACAGCTGCAGGTGTGTGCTCACCTCCACCTGCTGATTTGATGTAAAGAGACATGGTGCTAAATGACTGAACACAGATTTCTTCATGAAATGAGTTAACTTGACAAGTTAATATATAATAGCTGACACAGTTCAGATATTCTGTATGAATGGAGTTGCACTTTGTCATATGTTTATACTATGGTTAAGCTTTTCAAAACAACAACTACTAACCGACTACTTGCTTTTTGGGGGCTATCTCTGTGCTTGGTGATACTTCAGCCTCTGCTTTCCGTTTAGCTGATGGCATGTGATGGCTGCCCCTTTGGTCATTATTATCTGACGAACTGTTCAGCTGATCATTACCTACTATTAGAAACAAATGAATAGGATAGAGGTCAATCCAAAATTCCATCCTCAGTATTTGTTGCATCGTAACTCTGGGCTATGGCATTAACAATCTGAAGTTTTTTTCTGAGCTTTAACAGAAGATAATGTCTTTGAACTTTCACTGAACAGTAAGTTATGTTTAAAGCACATAACCCTGTTGTCTGCGACAATACAGCAGACAATTTTATAGGATTACATAATACACATAACTTACCCTTAGTCAAATAGTGGACAGGTAACAAAACGTAACTGCCTATTAACATCCTGTTTCTTCTACCTTGCTATAAATACCTATAAATATCTGAGTAAAGGGGAAAGCAACTTTGTAAAATATATACAAAAACATGTTCTCTACAAGCATAGTACATGCATACAATTATGAACAGCAACAAGAAATATTTGTCAACTACAGTTCATGTTTACTCACATTAATTTTGAATGTGTATCTTGTGGTATTAAATGTGCAGAGTAAACAGTAAAAGGCAGTACTAAACATGTGGCTATAGCACAAATATGTGCTGTGTGTGTGTGTGTGTGTGTGTGTGTGTGTGTGTGTGTTGATACCATTCAACAGACATTAAAGATGTCAGAAAAAAAGGCATTATACACATTTATGTAGGATTAGTGGCAACTAACAAAACAAAAACAAACAAAAAGCACATCACAGAATTCTGAACAAAGGACATTTTAATAATACTTACTGGTCTTGTTGAGGTTATCAGATGGAGGTTCCTATATAGAATGACATAACTTGATTTTAGCTACATCATTTTGGTATCTCTGATAACCAATTTCGAATGCATTAGCAAACCCTTACACAAAGTGTATAAAAGCTGATTAATTTAAAATGGTTTTAAATGGGCTTGTTATGGACAACACAGTAAATACACTTGTCACATAGATATAAATCCCTTCTGCAGGAGCACTTTTAAGTAAAGTCAATCATTCAGTTGCATACATTATGTTATTGTACTCCTAGGTTAGACCTCAGTGTATTTTGTCATGAGATGACACTGTCCACTCCATCTCAGAGTCTTGCTAATTTATGATTCATGATGAGAAGGGATTCTTCATAACACTGAATCTCTGGTGTTATCCTTATAACTACAGAAGCAATTTAGAGAAGCATAAACCATGTTATGCACATGCAGACACACTGCCTCAAGGGGTAGGCTGAGGCTCACGTGACCAGCAGGGGTAAGACATGCCCTTATTCTCACAGGGAGTTTCATAAAGGTCCCAGCAAAATAAGAGTTTGGTGTTTCAGGTGGGCATGTGAGAAACTAATATATATGTGAATAACCGTTGTGATAAAGGTGTCTCAATATCTAAGCCTAAATTTACAACCGTCCAAATTAAAAGATAAATGGACATAAATTCAAATTGCAGACCACAATCTTTCGATTTTGGGGTGCTCTGATATGAAAATGTTGGAAACCAATGCTTTACAAAACCCTGACTCTGACTTCTGAAAGGTTTGGTATAAGGTCATGGTCTGTAATCACTGACCTGCGGTGGTGGTTTCTCCTCGGGAGGTAGGCGGACAGTCAATTTCAACACCCCTCTATCCAAATTGATCTCATGCGCCTCTTTCTCCAAAACTCTTCGTCGGCCTGTGCGAAAATCAATCCAGTTATCGTCAAAATCACACATACCCCCTAAAAGAGAACTTTTTTTTAATCACCAGAAACTTGCTTTTCATTTGACAGGCCAAACTCACCCTCGTCTGTTGGGAAGCGCAGCACCGCTGTCCGACTGCGATCCTCATACTCAACTCGACAGTCGCCACCGTTGGATTTCTTACTCAGAAAATACTTGACTAACTTATTTTTAAGTTTGGGGATATTGTTTTCCTCGAGCTCGACGAGCAGGGGATACGAATACGCGTCGGCCATCGCCGCTAGCCTGAAACCTCTGTTGCCTGTGTTGCTTTCACTTTTGTTTCTGGTGAAATGACGCTGTACTTTTTAACGCCATTTGGTTTCCTGTATTAGTACACAGAGGCAGGTCGCAGTGTTGACATAGTTACCGCTGAATATAGGACGCCATTATCTAAAACTAATGTAAAAGGTAGGCCTATAAAAAATAAAAACATTAAATCTTAGCAAAAATCTTAAAAGGCGTGGAAGTCCGACGCACTTCATCTGACTCCTTTCACTTTCGAGTTCACCGGGGTACTTTCCAGTCGTAAAGTGGGTGAGTACAACTCCAGTCTTATTTTTGTGCAAAATAACAACATAATAATACAGTTTTTCGATAAATTTGTGGTAGACCTTACTGGAGATAGTTGTTGACATGATAAAAATTATTCACACGGCACTATTAATGCAAGCAAAGCCAAGTACGCTACTAATGCAAACAGCCACCATCAGGCGTTAGGCTGCTTGTCCTGAATGTCACCTACAAGTTCAGTGCAAATATTCAGGAGGGAAATATTCAAAGAAAAACGTCATGAAAAGAAAAAGGGAGAGTATGCCCTATTTGGTGTAAGTTATCTTTAAGTTCGCTAAACTATGTAAATTGATAGCTAAATTAAAATGAAGCTTGTTTAAGTTTAATTCTAAGTTAATTTAAAGAAAAACATTTAGGCCTAACTGCCCTGATTGTTAAGAGCAAGGCTTTCTTATCTGTGAGATCAGCTGCTCTGTAGGATGCTGTCTCCGTCTCCACCTACTGGACTTAAAGGTGAATAGCACTCATATTAGAAACATTAGTATGAACCCTTTCTCCCGTTCATTGCCTGTTGATTCCATGATGGCTCATGTAACTTCTAGCTAAAATCTGAAGTTCAAGTGTTGGTTCTATGGTTGTTAGTGTTTTGGAAAGAGCTGTTTATCATCGCAATTATTAAATCAGATGTCACAGATCCTAAGAAGTCTGATGTATTTTATAAAAAAAAAAAAAAAACATAATCTCTACAGCTGCCATAGTATCTTGACTTTATTTATTTATTTATTTATTTTTTATGATTTCTAGGCTGCCACATCGGAGCTATAGACTTTATTTTATATTTTAGTAGAGTTTTGGATTGTTTTGAGGTATCATTTTCTAAGAGATCAGTGGTATGATCATTGGATGTTTGCATGTGCACAACAATCCAGTCATTGCCCTTAGCTAAGGATAATTCAATTACACCACTGATATGTTAAGTAGAAGTGTGTTTTGTTGATATCATACGCACCCTTGTCAGTTATTTCCCTCCTGCCATACGCAGCACTAATAAACTAATGTGCCTGTAGACTTAATCACTTATCAGTCATTTGTGTTTCAGTCCAATGTGACACATATCAGGTGTTGACATGCTGTTTGAAGCTTCACTTGTTACAAAGCAGATAGTTAGATGTTTATTCATTCCAAAGCAGATACACTTAAGAAAGTCAGATTGTGTGTCAAGGTGGTGAATCCAGTGTAACACTCCAGAACAGTTTTATTTGCATTTATTTATTAGTGCTGCGCCACATCAAGAAAGGGATGTTTAATGAGCACGTTACTACTACAAAAGAACCACTTCTGTGTACAATATGTCAGTAATCATAATCAGAAGCATCAAATACAACTCCCACTGTATAGTCTTGCAAATTGATGATGCAAATAACTCTTGACACACAAACTCTTTCCTTAGATTGATATCAGGTTGTCCGTGGGAGTCATGGCCAGCAAATCCGATGTTCCTCTTCATGGGGCCTCTCTCAGGATTGTGAGACAGTGTGGACGTGAACTGGAAGATGTCCTTCAAAGCAAATTTGGCTGTAAAGTGGAAATCCGTGGTGTGGATTTTGAAAGAGATGCAAGCTTAGGACAGGGGAGGAAGCCAACTATTGTCCCAAAAGAGAGGTTTTCTTTTCAGCTCAAGGGTGTGAAGGTGTCTGTGTGGAAGGCTGATCTCACCGATTTCAAAGTGGATGCTGTCGTTAATGCTGCTAATAAAGGTCTTAATCATGCTGGGGGCCTTGCGTCTGCACTGTGTGAAGCTGGTGGCCCTGAGATCCAGAGAGAAAGTTATGAGTACACCAGGAAGCATGGTTCTTTGAAAACAGGAGATGCAATTGTCACTAATGCTGGGAAACTACAATGCAAGAAGCTAATTCATGCTGTGGGCCCAGACCTGCCAATGCATCCAACTGCAACCATGGTTAACCAGGCTAAACCACTGTTGTCAAAGGCAGTGCGCAGTATCCTTGAAGTGGCTGAGAAACACAACCTGCGCTCTGTGGCCATACCTGCTTTGAGCTCTGGCTTGTTCAACTTCCCTCTGCCACAATGCGCAGACACCATAGTGACAGCACTGACTGAGTACTTCC
>OMLF01011138.1:36811-49224 GCA_900302615.1 Holocentrus rufus
AAAAGCCATATCCACACTTCTGTTAGTTATGGACGATTATATTTGAGCACTGCAGACATTACAGCAGTTTGGTAACATTGTCCCACTTAAGTTGTGGACTATCGTGCAGATCATACTAAGTGATGATTCCAATCTGATGACCCTTCCCTGGTGCTCAATAATAAAACCAACTCAAGTATACAGATTTAATAAAATTAAACACAATATACATTTTACAAACAGGATTGCACACAAATGTAACACAATATACATTTTACAAACTGTAAACAAAATAAAATATATAAACATCAAATATCAATACATGATATTTAAGACAAACTGAACATGAAATTACCTCAGATTCTAAGGGTTACAGCAACACATTTTTATTTCTGTCTAATAAATCACCCTACAGTCCAATTTTTATGGATAGTATTACTGTCATACATCTCAGATTAATGTAGACTCTATGCGTACAATTCTTTGTCATTTTACCAGTACTCAATGAAAGAACGTCTCCCTTTGCAAATGTAAACAAACTGGAGAAGCACATTATTCTTTGTTTATCCCCCACTGCAGCAACAATAAAAATGTCTCTGTCAGTCTGCCCTTCACAAAAGAGAGATGACATTTTAGCGATTTGATAGCACAACAGAATGACATACAGTACATGTCCGTAAAGATGACTGAGTGTCTCCGAGTCGTTTTTGGATATAAGTGATTCCCTTTGGCTGCATACATGATCTATAAAAGCTGTTGTTTTGTTTTGTTTTTGTCATATTTGAATCTGATTGTCTATGAAATTGTTTCAGCCATGAAGTTGTAGACTTTGCGCCCTGGGACATGTTTGCCACACCTACAATCACATCTACGGCAGCTGCAAAAAAGCAAGTTACTGGCACATTATTGCAATATCAGTAGGCTGCATCAGTCAAAGAAAACACACTTTACTTGTCAATATGGTACTGTACAAAGATCCCTCCTGATAATGCTGTGCACGTCCTAGAATGATGCTAGACTGTCAAATTTGAAACTGAAGAAAAGATCCCTTTCTGCAACTGAAATTATGACTACATCCCCATCCTAACTACAGCTCATGCCTTCAGTGACTGGAACAATATGGATCAATCTTTTCTGATATATGGCTAATATTCCCACCAAAGAATGGCCATCAAAACTTGGGAAGAGGGTTTTCTTCTCAGTTGGTCCCTGATTCCAACAGTGTCTACACGGTCTGATCTACATGGTCCTTCTCTCTTACATGTACACATACAGAGCCGTTCACAATCAAACCGGATCTCTGCTCTTGTGCAGATGTCACTCTGTGCATTCAGCTATCTCTGTGCCATCCACCAGCAGGGTGTGAATGATGCCATCTCGCCTCTTCCCGCTGCTCACTGCCTTCACACAGCAGTCGTGGTCACCGAGTGTGAAGTGTGTCTCTGTGCCGTCGTCCACAAACTCCCCCTGCAGACACAAGCAAGAATGAGTGTATACCGGGAAAAGGAAGGGGTCAGTTCAACACTCAGCTCTGGACCCCCTCCATGGACAGTCAACTAGAGATTGATTGATTTTGTTCATTTAAACCACAGGATTTTTGAGGCTTTGCACACATTGAGGTTTTAGTCTTTGGTAGCATTATCAGTTCCAGAAATATGGGTGGAGTCTTAGTTCTTTGGTTCATGGCTTTAGGAAACAATTGCTCAAGTTCAAGTGTTGATTTGATTTTCCAAGACATATCTGGCTTCTAAAATATATAAAATTGATTTGTATATCCCTTTTAAACCTGGAAAATCTAGTGGAATATCTAGGGCTAAAATCTATAAATAAATTGATGTAAAAGTTTTGCATATATAGCTTCTAAGTATTACACTTACCGCAGTCTCCATTTTTTGTCCATTACACCAAATATCCATGGTGTCTTTCTCTGGAGGCAAGAAAATAAACACAGATACAACTGGTAATGAGGAAACTTTGTGATCACTGGAGTTCTAATAGCAGAGGCACTAGAGCAGTGCCATGTTTGGTTTTTGTTCTGTGTACTGTATCACTTGTGTTGGACTGATGAAAAAAGTCCCATAAACAAAGCAACTACTGCTACAGCTGGGCTTCTTTCTGGAATTATACAATGGGGGTGTACGCTGTGTAGGCAGGTGATGTAAACGACAAACACCACATAGTCAGCAGAGTGAAATGATCTCAAAGAATAAAGCTGATGGTTATTCCTCCTTTGATAACTTGCTGCTGTAAAAGCTCTGCTGGAGAGAAAGCCGCAAATGGTAATTCTGCTACAACCATCACTTGGGGCAATTGGAATCAGAAAACAATTGTTATCTGGATTTTTATTCCTCCAAAGATACTGAAATCTATAATGGAGAAAACTTGGTGTTTAACACTTAGCTTCTTAGGAAAAAAGTTAAAACACTGCGAGTAAATTTCCACTGTATTTCCGAGATTTTCCTGACTTATATTGTGTATATATATAATGACTTGTATTGTTTTCCATAAAATGTCCAAGTCTGCTTAACCAAATCAAATTAGTTTTGAAACACTATGTCATAACTAGGTTTTCTATGGAAATAGAAACTTCCCCTTGTGAGGCATCATGGCAGAAGAAACCCTTGCAGTGGCTTCCTTAAAGCCACAGTGGCAACATTAGACTGTTTCTGCACCTTTACAACCACATGTAGATGGCAGTGTTGTAGTTTTAATCTGAACAGTTATGGTTAATCAGGATCAGCGTCTGCCACAGAGCTTAATATGCAAGACTGCCATTGCAGATCACACCCACACTGGTCGACCGACCAGAAGAGTGAATCAATGAGATTATTTCACCACTGAGGCAGACCATGAGCTACACAGACCACAGAGGCAGGACTCCGTTGAGATCTGCAGATCAACAATGCATGCTAATGTAGCTCTAGCCTCTTAAAATGTTGTACATACTTCAGGTGTTGTGTTTCTACCTGATTAGCTATAAGCGGTGTGATTACAAGACGCAGAGGGATTAGCTTGCCCAGATGAGAGTGGCAGCTGAAGATGGTGTGGGGCTTTAAGCAGTTAAAGAGCTTAGACTGAACTCTGACATAACATCAGTAGGTAGTTATAAAGAGGCAGGAATCACACTGAAAATTGGGTGTAGACTGATTACTCAATCCAAATATTGGGCACATTGCGAGGCAGAGGTCTACAAGGTTGACTACTGAATGACCTAAAATGACAGCAACCACGCTGATGTTCTTTTGAGGAACCCAGGTAATAAGGAGATGATGTACACTATTGGAACAGGTTTTAAACATTGGTATTATTCTAATGGTGGCAAGAACTGATATACTGGTGCACTCATTCCTTACTGACAGAAACAGAATTGGTGTTCATAATATAAAAGGTTAATGATTAATGAGCAAATATTGAGGCTCACCCAGGACTACTCTAATGTCGATGCCATCCAAGTTGAGGACCCAGGTGCTGGTCACCTTTGATCTGTTCTCCATGTACTTCTTCAAGCTCTTCCCGTTGATCTCCAAGGTGTACTCATAAGCAAAGCCACTCACTGCATCAATGTTGATGGTTGCTTTAGTATCAGAGCTGCCCACATTGAAGGTCTCCTTCCCCACAAGTTTGAACATCCAATCTCTTCTTAGTATCTCCTGTTTTATGGTGTTAAATCAGAACAAGACTCTCTGGTAAGAGTAAAGCAGACACTGAAGTGCCTCTCTGAACATTACAGGAACTCTACAGGTCAAATTAAAGTCAAGTTAAATCACATAATAGAACTGCCATTAGAATGAGAAACTGTGATTCAAAGTAACAAAAGTAACAAAGAATAAGGATCAGAAGAGATGATATAATGTAGTTTGGACCCTACCTACTGAAGCAGTTCTAAATCCATACCTTTCCATCAATGTAGATTACCCTCTTTCCAGTGGTTGTGCCATGTTCAAACTCTATTCTGTGGACTCCATCACTCAGTGCCACCTCCCACACTCCCACAAGGTCATTCGACATCCTAACTTCTTCAGGACCTGCCCGAGTAAATAAAAACCACACTGTCAAGCTAGATGCCGAAATAATTTAAAGCTAAATGCTCACTATAACGTTGCAGCCCAAGTCTGAGTCAACGTTACTCTATAGGATAGATGTCTTGCTAGCTAAGTTTAGCTAAAAACAATAACGTTAAACAAACAGTACTGGTCGTTTTTGTATCATTTCGATTGTATATATAACCATAGGCACTGTGCTAACTGACTAGATGTGTCAGCGAATGTTAGCAATGTTGAATAGACTAAAAAGCAGTGTTAACTAATGTTAGAATCATGACGAAAAGAAGACGAGTTAAATTTTGCTATACCTTTTGCATACACTTCCGGTGTGTACATTTTCTTTTCAAAATAAAAGCAATGCCCAGCAACAGTTACTAAACGTTACAAAACAAAAATAATTACCCAAATTTATACTTTGAGAATTAACAGTGAAAATGATGTGTATCATCCATTTAATGTTCATAACTCACATAATGTGTGAATGTGAATCAGGATTGTGCTGAGAAAGAGTATGAGTGCTCAGCAAAGTTTCCCTAGGTAAATGAAGGGGGGGAGGAAATCCTGATTTCACCAGGACCTGCGGCATATTTTGTCCAAGATTTACTCTGCATTACTTCACATTATTAAACATGACACTGTTACAACTGCTAAATCTGCAGAACACAGACACGTTTTTTCTGAAACCTTATCCTCTTAAAAATGTTTGTTGGTAGTCTGCCATCTGTCTTGGTAATTATGAACACTATAGATTTTATGCAGCATTCAATATCGATGAATTATTCCTGGATGCAAAATAGCAAATAAAAAATAAATTTTAGTGACCCTTACGATTTTACAATAATAGATAATAACGATCCTGCGTACCTCACTCCTGTAACATACAGAATGAACTCGCAACTGGGATTTTATTCTGAAAATTAACTGGAAGTGTATTAGCCGACTGAACTGCTAGTATGTTTGCTTGTTTAATTTAGAAGACTGACCGCTATCTATTTGCAGGCAGATAATCTTAGGTGTTGCTCACTAATGTCATTCTTCGATATCCATTGCAATTACCTTGTTGGTGTTGAGGTAAATTCTCTAGCTCAGTTGGTAACAAATGATCAAACTGTAACGCTATTTACGTGCTCTAACGGCTGGCTGCTGTCTGTGGGCAGACTAGCTGTGGCTTTGCAGTTACTATGGCAACGTGATATCCGGTTACGTAAACACTCCTGTAAGTCTCTAGCTGGAGTTCACGTTTACGAAGGATGATTTTAAAGGAAAGGGAACTGTGGGCAAAGGAAGGCGCTACTCTTATTCACAGTAGAAAAACAGATATTTTACTGTAAGGCTACATATTAAGAGCACCTGACCGGTTACACAGGTTCATCAGGCCAGTTTGCTGTCCTTCTTGGCATGTCTTTCTCCATAGACTGTAAGACCTTCTCACAACCGGTTGAAGCGCGTTTTTTCTTGTCCACAAAGGAAAGGAATTAAAATTGAAAATGTAAATAATTTAGCTTTTTCTCTAGTAGGCTACTTAGGATCAAGTGTGTTGTATCCTGTGAATGATTTGATAAATAAAATTGAAAAGTGACGTTTTACTTATTTGTTTGTTTGTTCGCTTGCTTGTTGACTGATTGACAGATTTATTGATTTGTTTTGTAACATTTTGGCACACAGACTTTTTAATCCTAACCTCCACAGCCTTCCGATTTGCCAAATCACAGAAAAGTCACAGAAAAGAAATCAAAGAATCACTGTGCAAGCAGTAAATGTGGTTTGTGGTGATCATATCCAACTTCAGCCCCACATAATCAGAAAACTGATCTAGCCTACAAGTTGTTCTTCGCGAATGCTTACCTGATAGCTTAGAGCACTCCCTTTTGGTTACTCTTTGTAGCCTAAATACATGTAATGGGGGGATTGGTTTTGTAGGCTGAGGCACTGCTCAATAGCTGAGGGTTGAGTCCACGTGGTTCTCATTGTTGGTCTGACTCGTTGATTGCTTTTGTCAGTGAAGTCTAAAGAGTCCTCATTTCAATCAACTCTTAACTGTCTCATATCTTCAAATTGCCTCACATTTTACCCTACAAGAAGAAATATCTATTTACTGTACTTACATGAAATATTATTTATATACAGTGCACAACATGAGAAAGTGGTTTGCGATGTATTTAAAACAAAAATTAAAAGAAACAGATTTCCAATCATTTTATTTTGATTAAACAAAACAATCACCAAAGGCTCATATGAATGACCATTTATAAAGCTTTGCATAACTCTGGAAAACAGTAACATGTTTTCTATACACCACAGAGGTTTTCCTAAATTAAAGCATTTACAAGAGAAACTGCAGTTGTTGCACTTGTTTTTGAGCACAGTATAGATCTGATCTTACCACTTCCTCTTATTTTCAAAACTTTTAACATATCTGATCATTGCTGGTTAAACGGTTGTGTGTTTTTTTCCAGCTGTATCACTCCGAGCCAAAAACAAAAAAAGAAAAAATAATCAACTAAAAATAAAAAACAACATAACAATACCAAAAAATACCTTCAGTTCGCGGTATTCAAATTGATAATAGCAAAATAAAGCATGAATAAAAAGTTTGCTTGATTCATTTTGACTCTTGAGAACTGTCCAAAATACACGAAAAACTATTTCTATGATAAACAACATGCTCCTTCCTCCAAAAAAAATGCTGCAGCTTATTTACAACATAATCAGCAACCTAGCTGGATAAAAAATATTTTCTCCTCCATTGACTTGTAGCCGTACAAATGAATTCATGATACATTTATTCATAATTAATTCAGTAATTCATCCATTAGCTGAAAAACACTTGGTGAAGTGATTTTTGGAAGGACTAAGAGGACATCCCTTACATAATAAATCAGACCGTTTGAAAATCGTAATATAGCAAACCTAAAATTGCAATAATTACATTTAATGCAGTCGTATAATCAAAACAATGACAACAATTTTACAAAACGCCTCAAATTGCTGGGCCCTCTGATTGTTTACATTATTTCAACTCATACAATACACTCAGAAAGGTCATGGAGTAGTAGATATGTCATTATGATGTTTTACGGATAGTTGTTCAGATTTTAAATAGGATGCATATTTTGATTTTCCAACATTTTCTTAATCTTATGTTTTACATTTACATATTTAACAGAAGAGACCAGGTTAAATTTGGCACCCAACACCAGATGTTACCAGTTCTGTGGTATTCCTTTCTAATTTCCTAACAAGCATAAGTGCAAATGAAAATGACTTCCACCTGACTCAATAATTCATGCTCATCATCCATAAGGGCTTTTTTTTTATAGTGAAAGAGATGTGTTCCTAGATCTGAGGCTTCCTGTGCTAGTGGCAGAGCCCTTCATGTAAGCCCGCTGTAGCCTTTTGCTGATGACGCCATGCTTGCGGAGAGATGTCAGCAGCTGGTTGCGGAACTTATGTCCGATGAAGGCATACAACACTGGGTTCACTGCGCAGTGCATGAAGGCCATCACCTCAGTCACATATAAGGCCAAGTCGACTCTGTTCCGGACTTCACAAGTCTCAAACCCAAACGATCCGCCTCGCATGAGAGTGTCGATCAGGACAGTAATGTTGTGAGGCAGCCAGCACAGAACGAAGGCGATCACCACAGCCAGGATGACACGCATGGCCTTATGCTTTTGCTGATTGCGGGAGTGAAACAGCGTCACCACGGTGCAGCCGTAACAGAAAACCATTACTATGAGCGGCAGGAAGAAGCCCATTGTATGGCGTAGAACACGCACGCCGACTCGCCAGTGGTCACTGCTTTCACCAGTAAGGTTTTCATAGCAAATGGTCATTCTTGTCATGTCCTCAGCCTGCATGGTCTCCCTATGAAGTGCCACGGGTAAGGAAAGCACACCGGCCGCAAGCCACACCACGCAGCACACCAGCCCCACCAGGTGTCTCCGAGAAGACAAGACCCGCGTGGCTTTCACGATGGCAAAGTAACGGTCCACACTGATGCAGGCCAGCAGGAACACACCACTATAAACTGTTGCCTCCTGAAGACCCGACATGACCTTGCACAGGAAGTTACCGAAGATCCAACCAGAATGACTACTGACAGCCCAGAACGGGAGGGTAATGGAGAAGAGAAGGTCTGCCAGTGCCAGGTGCATCAGGTAGATATCTGTGCTGGCTCTGCGCTTTTGCATGTAACAAATCACATAGACAACTATGCTGTTGCCTACCACGCTGAAGACAAACACAATGATGAAGGTGATCAGCAGACCCAAGGTACTCAAGCCACGCACAGTTTCGCTGCAAGGGGCAGATGATTCATCATCATATATGGGAAACGTAGTGTTGAGAAGATAATCGAAGATTTCCAAATCCAGGAAAGGCTTCAGTGTGGTCACCGACTACATTAAGAGAAAATATTTGCGATAATCAAGCAGTGGTACTGGAAGTAGCAGCAGCAGCTGTGCAGGTAATTTATTAGTGCCATGGTGTTACTACAGAGAATAACATTTGATGAATTATAAAAAATACTTTTAAGGCTGCACCAGGCAAGATCTCTATACAAAATTTAGTCCATTCTTAATCACTACGTCAAATAAAAGCGCCCCATCCTTCCTAGTTGAGATGCTGCAAATTTGCCCTTTTTGCCCAAATTATAAATAACAGAAGGGGAAGTCAATTTTGCATGTTGTGCCTTGTGTTTTTTTTTTCCAATGTAGCGCCTTATCGATGAAGAAGTGGTATGAAAATGAACACAGTTGACTCAATGACTATGTGACTATTGCATAAATGCCTGTTTTGCACTGTATCCTTCAATTTGGAAACTGCTCATTTTCGGCTGGTCAGATCAGTACAAACCTTGCTATACTGTAAAATCCCTGTTTCATGACAAGGAAACTGACACAGTAAACAGACACTGTGCAATGCTGCGTTGAAGAACGCTTACATTTATGTCACTGTTACCTCTGATTAAAATACAGGGAAAGGAAGAACTCCCATTAATGTATATGCAATGAGACAGAGGCGCAAAAAAGTGGCCACCCCTACCCTCTGATCTGTTTATAGGTGCTTTAAAGGCACACTGCACCAGTATAATTAATTGCAATAGTTACTTTATAAGGCCAAAAGATGTTTGCCATGGTGCAAATCATTAGTAATTGTAAGCCCTAAGTGATGAATTGAAAGTTAATACAAAACTCTCTCCCCAGCATCAGTAAGTGAGTGCGCCTTCCAGAGCAACACGTGAAATGAGCACAAAGTCTTGCTACTTGTTGTGAACAAGAATTGTGTGAACAATATGTTCCTCCACCACAGACTGGACTTGGGGCAATCATCATTGTCATGTGCAAAGGTTTGCAAACTAATCACCTTTGGTTAAGATCCACCAAGTCAACTTCCATACCCAATGTTGTAATTTTAAGACATAGTGCTCATTTCACAAAAAATTCAAGAGACTGGTCCAGAAAAGGCTACACTCACCAAAAATCACTCAACCTGACGCAAAAAGTGAACACCTCACCACCTCCATCTCCAAAGCCACTAAGAGGAGCAAATGTCGGTCCAAGTGATGCATTTTACTCACATCATATTACATGATTTCTGGCTAGTTAAGTCCTCAACGTTAAAACATTTACTTTTCTCATTGCCATGTCAACAATGCGTGAAATTGCTTGGTGCAGCTTTAATAAATTAACATTTTGTCAGTGTAGACTGGACTACCTTGACAGTACAATGCATAAGTAAAGAAGTGCATGTGTCTTTTATCATTTGCTTACATGTTTGAAAGAATGTATTTGCTTTGAATAAGAATCGTTATACCCCAACTGCTGCTGGCAAATGAGAGAGATTAATTTACTGTATATTTACCTGTTTTCTCCCTTCTTCTTGACTGGTTAGAACAAAAGATTTCAAAAGAATAAGAGCAAAAATTCTTAGTCTCATCTTTTCTTTCTTGATGTAAACACCTCTATCAAGAATGAGCCTCTTTAGCCAGAGTATGTTGTCCTTCCTGGAGAGGTCACAGAGAAGAGTCTGCGTGATGTCTGCAGAACAGTGCAGCAGTATTATCAATTGCCAACACGCGAGGGAAGTAGAGAAACCCACAGATAATATCTGTTAATCTCCAGATAAAAGGTACAGCTTTGACATCAGGTTTTCTGCTTTCTAAACCAACAGTGTTGTTGATCAAGTGCAGGATGTCAAAAAAGTAAAAACTACACATTTTAAAAAACATGTTTGCTACATATTATAATAAGCACTACACACATGTATTTTTGTGTTTTTGTTATTCAATTTTGGAAGATGAATTGGCTAAACTGACACATATTGCATCAATCTCTTTCATCATCAAACATGATGATGAAACAGCAGTCATCTGTTTTTGTTTCAGTGTCATATATGATGAATATATAATGTTCCATAATTTGGCTATGTTTAAGATCCGCATAGGTCATTGAAATTGTCTTTAACTTAGCTGTCTATGCTTGGGAAATGTGAATTGAGCATTTTCACACTCTAAACCCCCTGGCCTTCAACAAATGATACATTTCTGTATTGCTCAAGATGTTGCCAAATCAAATAAACAGGATCTAGGTTAATGTCACATTGACAGGGAACATGACACATCTATTTGTGCATACTGCGTAAGAACAGCATGGCACGTAAGGGAGACTGCTAACTGTAAGCTACCCCAATTACAATTGTTTTTTTTTAAACAAGATATTTATTGAATTATTATTTTTTACAAACAAGATAAAGATACAATCAATACAAACAACATCAATCTCCCCTTAATGCTTAACTTTTCAGATAGCTGAATTAACAGACAAAGGTATATATATTAATGCATAAAACTTTGAGAAATATTGATTCCAAGGGTTCTTCTTATGTGACCTGTTTAGATTTTTTATCTTTGCTCTTCATGATAATGATGAAGGCTGTGAATCTAATTGAGACAAACGAACAAACCTGAGCCTTAGCTTGGATTTCTATTTGAAATGCCAAAAGCACTTCATCCTGCTATTTAAAATGTTGCCCCTGCATGTCAGTCTGGGTCAAATGGAGCAGAACATTTAGAAAAAGACTCCTGCACAGTACCTTTGGACCAGGAAGACACAACCTGATATTACTTTTACAAATCACTGTAACTACACAAGAGCTGTGGATTATACTGGGTGCCTGTGTTGTTGTTTTTGTAAAGAACGGTTGTTGATTTTTTACATATAAAATTTTGACAGTTTGAGCTCAGCCGAAGAATACTTTTCCAGCACCACTGCACTGGGATGCCAGGAGACAGAGGAGACTGCAGCAGACTGGAAACCTCGCCAAATCACACAGAAACTATCTGGATGGATGAAACAAGGTCAAATATTCATCTGGACATGACAAATAAATACTTAAAATTGATGAAAACAACAGAGAGCCATGTGACATCAACGTCTCCACTGTTATCATGTTCAACGAAGGGAAGTCGTGGTGGTGACTTCAGTAGTTGTACCACTGCACACAGCAAAAAGAAAACTGTTTTTAGAAAATTACTCTCTGGAGAGCGTTTTCCAAAAGTTTTTTTTTTTTTTTTCAGTGACCAAAAATGTGTTTTGCTCACAGACAAGATGCCAAAACATTAAGATAAAGATCTGCTTTCAAAGAAAAACTGTTGCTGTGGGAATGTGGTCTGAGTGCTTTCCATCTAACTGAAGCTATCTCAAGTTTATTCTAGTTTATCTTTGTATTGGTTAGAGAACATTTTAGACAGACAACAACCCAATCTCAGTTGATATCTGATTGCCAGTGGTGCTGGTTTTCCAGTGCAGGCAGCCAGGGCCATCATCTTCATTGTCTTATCTCTTATCTTCATCATATTAATTTTAACGTCAATAAAATGTCAAATTATTGCACATCAACTTTAAGTAATGCATAAGCTTTAGTCTTAGGCTATTGCAGAAATGTGATCAACTTCATTATTTTTTTTTTGGATACATAGCAGCTGTGCTTTAGGAAATCTTTTTCTGTATCACACACTTACTTTGAATTTTCCCAACCAATGAAATGTGACCAGTTTATCATGTACTGCTGTGAAGTCTCTTGTGCACTATCAGATTGAAATCTGTCTGAGTAGTAAAAACAGTTTCGGTTCCAGGCAGTGAGTAAAGAAGTTCAAAAACACACAGAGTGGCAGGTACCGGAGCTCAAGTTTGTTTAACTATTTTCAGGTAATGGGATCATGAAAAGAACTCACAAGTCCTAAAACATACAATTTTTGCATTTTGTAATTTGTACTTTATTTTAAACCAGTTGTGTTTTTACCAGTTGAGGTTTGGCCATTAGAGGACTTGGTAACCTTTGAAGGAATAATAACCCAAATAAAAATTTGTTTTGATTACATAAGTCCTG
>OMLF01011140.1:0-12334 GCA_900302615.1 Holocentrus rufus
ATATTTAGAAGTTTATAAGGGATGGTCTGATGTATAGCACGAGTTCGCCTTGAAAAATGATACTTGGTATGTTCCAGTAGAACAAACACAGCATCATTTATTCTTATAAAGGACTAATTTTGTTATTCGGTTATTTATTACTGATTAAAGGATAGTAAGTATGCATGTCAAAAACAAAACATGTCAAAACATTGTCTCTTGTGTGCTTTAAATTTACCTGCAATAAAAACTGGATTTAGGTTTTACAGGACAAGAAGTTAGACTTGTATGTTTTCGGTGTAAATCCATGGTCAAAGATATGTTATCTAAATGCACTTGAAGCTCTTGCACAGATCTGTAAACAAATCTAATCTCACCTGAAGAGAACTACTGAATCATTGAGAGAGCCCACTGCCAGGTCTGGGTACTGGTTCTTATCAATATCCAAACCGCCTGAGATGGAGTAGCCAAAACGTCTCACATCAAAGTCACGACCATCCAGCACCTGATGGGGTGAAAAAATATAATTGTCATTCATTCATTTATTCATTCATTCATTCAGTAAGTCAATTACTCAGTCATATATTTTCTTTTTCCTTCCTGCCCTACTTTCTTCATTCTCCCCATCCTCTCTTTCATATTCACCTCCCACCTTTCATTTCCCTATTATTCCTCCCTGTTTCCTCTTCCTTTATTCCTTCCTTCAGTCTTTCACACCACCATGTGTCACAGAACTTACCTGAGCAGGTTTTGTTTCAATCCCAGCATCTGAGCCTCTGTAGATGAACACTTTGCCATCTCCATCAAATGGTGCTCCGACCGCAATGTCTGAACACATACAGGAGATTAACAGAGTTTTAGCAATGCATTATAATACCCAAACAGACTATTTACTGTCATCTTGAATTTTAATCTTGAAATTGAACAGAATCTGGCCCGTTCTGTGACTCCCTGGGTAAGTGAATTTGAGCTGAAGTTAATGAGAATCTCATATCAGTGTCTCAGTCCTGTTTGATGTGTGTTCTTTTTCTTGTTTTCTGTATTTTGGGTTTCCTCTGGTTGTTCTGTGTGGTTGTTCTGACTCAGCCTGCTTCCTGCACTTCTGCCCCGCATCCGCATCAGCCTTATCAGCCTTATCAGCCTTGCCCTGTGTTTTGCCTTCCAGTTTTCATCCCAGCTCTCTCACACCTGTATCCCCCGATTAGCTCCATGTGTATATCTGTCAACTTCCTTTGTTCTTTGTCATATCACTGTCTATGTTCCTTGTTTCTAGCCTCGCTAAGCCTTTTCCTTGTGTTTTGCCCAGCCAGCCTTGCCTCAACGTCTGCATTTAGGTCCACTTGCCAACACTCCACGACAATTAATTATTGTATAGAGGAAATTATACTCCTCTCAGCTACTGAGAGATATTGGTCCCTATTTTGTTGCCTGAAAGTCTTTTCATAACAATGATTCTGCTGTCAAAAGGCACTTAACTTCATGGGAAAGTTCACCCAAAATACAAAAAAGATATTTTCCCTCTTAAACATGGTGCAATTTTTGCATTTTGGGTGAACTGTGCCTTTAAATATCAGCTATAATATCAACATATATTATCTGCAAGAATGTGTACTGTCCCACCCACTTCTGTGCTCACAATCTTGTCAGATGAGGAAAACCAGTCAAAATAATGTCATTATAAAGTCATTACTCTCATTTTCACTTCCCTCTCAGTTGCTGCCCTTTGGCTTTGTAGGGCAGGACTGTATCGAGGGGAAAAAACTCCTCTCACCTCCATATCCATCTTGGTCCAGATCCCCTATGTTGCTGACTGTCATGCCAAACATGGAGTCATAGGTCCCGTTGAGGCGGATGGGCCGAGCCTGGTCGTCCCAGTGACCGAAGGGGTTCAGGTACACGTAAACCGCCCCGCCGATCTCTGCCTTACGGTCAAAGAAGTTAGGAGCTCCCACAATCAGGTCTGTCCAGCTAGAGGACGGGTGATAGTTATAACAGAGAGACAGGGAGAGAGAATAGAATAGAGCAGAATCGAATACAATGAGTGGAGAAAGTAACAGGGCTCATGAATGCAAATTAACAGGGATCTCCATTAATTATTGAATTAGTCAAGATTTATAGTTTTGTAGTCAAATATCTTCTACTGGACAGTGGTATCATGTAATTATGACTATATGTGTTTTTATGTAATGATAATATTTTTTCATGCATGAGTCTGGCAGGGACTTCCTCACCCATCCCTGTTGAGGTCTGCGGTGGCCACCGAGTAGCCGAAGGAAGACGCCAGCTCTTCCCCCCAAAAAATGTGCTGCGGCACCAGCCGGTACACGTTGTCCTTCCGCAGCAGCACCACCGCCCCCGTGTGGTTGGCCCTCGGCGCCCCCGCCACGAAGGTCAGCTCCCCGAGGCTCATAATACCCATGGCCGAGTCCACAGAGAAGCCTGGAGGGGCCGCGGAGGACGGGCGGAGCGGAAATGGAAAGGAGGAGGAAGGGTCAGGAAGGTTAGTATTGACCATGGAGAGCAGAAGCCCATCTTGGTGTGGTATGTTCTGCTCATCCTGTTACTAATGAAATGTGTGCCTTAAGTGGCTATTGATTTTGTGCCAAGCTCATGATGGGTGTAAATGTCCCTGGTGCTGTGTTTGCTGGCGGCAGAGAGGTTCTGTGTCCACTGGTAAGAGCCAAAAGGCTATTTGTGATGCTAAAAGGGGAAGATGCATTGGGCTTTGTATAATGTCTCAAGAGATTGAAGGTGCCACTGCATTGTATCAGCTGCCTCTGGTGAAGGCAACATGTAAACACAGGGGATGGACATTAATCAGATTTATAGCCTAAAGGCATCCCTTTATGTATGTGTGTGTGTGAGTGTGTGTGTGTGTGAGGGAATGTGAGCATGAGCTTGCATATAAATCGGGTAGACCGGAGGAGTGGAGAAATGGAGGGGTGGGGGGGATGTAAGTGCTTTGCTTCATGACGAGTGTGTGTTGACAATATTGTATCAAGGTGTGAAAAACAACACGTCGCATCAAACATTTCACACAGAGGAATCGAAACTGAAGCAACAACATGCAAATGCTCCGCTAGATTTGTACATGCAGGGGGTGTGAATAAAGGGAGGTCATCTATCAGGGGACGGGGGACGTCTGTTAGTCCTGAGTAAACATGCAGAGGGAAGACTGTGGAAGACAAACGGAGACGGACAGCGAGCAGCTCCAGGGTGGCAGGTGTGGAATGCAACAGTCTGCATCTCAGCTCCCGTAAAAAACAACTGACGAGACAAAGGTGCTACTTTTTCCACACTGGGTGGCTTTTAACACACAAGCTGGCTACTGGGTCATCTCTGTAAAACTAAATGGGGAATGGAGGCTTTATTCTGCAAAGGATTTTAAAAGGGATGGGGCCCGGCATCAGTCTTAGAAATGTGGGGCCAACTGTAATGTGAATAGGCTGTTTTGTTATAGCTTTGTTTTTTGACACAAGAGATGAAAAGCTGTTGAATTGGCCTCAGGCTACCTACATGTAAGCTAAAGTTACAGGCATTTTTTATTATTTCTCTTTTTTTCAGAATTGTGTGCAATTTAGCTTTTGCAATGGGCAAAAATTCACTAAGCTTTGGCATAAAGCCTCCAGAAAATCCTGCCTCTGACAAAACAGTCCATTTGGCCCATTATCAGCAAATAATAAGATTTTATGGGTAGGATCTGAGTGGGCTGTGCTGAAGGAGCGCTGTGTTAAAAGGCACGTTTACATTTATTCTGAAAGATGCTGCTACAGAAATGGCCATCTTAAGGATTTATTTAACATAAAGGAATTCGGTGCCACCCTCTGAAGTGTCATGAGAATTCTTGAAAAGAAATTGTAAATAGCTACAACTCCATTAGTAAGCACGCGTTATGTGTGGCATATTATTTAATTAGATGATGGAGGCATGCGAGTTATAACTGAAGGTTCAAAGGTGTGGGAGTTAGTGCTGCCAAGCGGACAGCTCATTATGATAAGTATGAGGTGAGTATGTGTGTTGGTATGTGAGGAGAGAGATTTATAGTAGATCCACACACTTAATGGAAAGCTCTAATAGGAACCCCACAAAGCATTACCAGTTAGTATTAATTGGGCCTTCAATGGCCATGAGCTATCAGTTAGATTTTATCAATCACAGAAGAAAATAAAATCTGTTCTAAGTAGATCCAATAAAACAGACAAGACTTGAATTCTATATTAGACAGGATCACTAGATCACCTACAGTAAACACCCGTAGATTCTCCAAAAGATTAGTGAAAAGACATCTTAAAATTCTCTCTTCAAAAAGACAAGTTAGCTTTGACTTCCTCATTCAGTCAAAGGTTTTTCTGAAGTACCTTTGTTAGTTTAATGCATTCAGTCAGTAAATCAGTCTAGTGAACCGTCAGGAACCCATGAAGAAAACCTATAAGAAAACCACCACCGAGGTACCCTGGACAGCTGTGTACGGACTACACACACACATGCAGACTGACAGACCGGCTAAACACACACACACACACCCTGCTGCTACTAAAAGAGACAACCATGGCCTTTCCAGTCCCCAGTCCCAAAATATTTAACAGATTAAGCCAAAAAAAGAAAAAAAATCAAGAAAAGAAAAGAAAAATCAGTCTTTGAGAAATGCAATGAATTGACTTGAACTTAATGAAAATTTGAGGATGGTTGTCTCTTTATAACAGGGAAGGTGATCAAGTCCTATGTACACACACCGGAGATCTATCTAGAGACCAGGAGGAATTAGCACAGAGGATTAAGACGGAGACGGAGTAGACGGTGAGACTATTCCCACTACAAGCTCAGTCCGGTTCAAAAAAACAACACCTCACGCCTACAAACCTAAGTAGCTATTATGAGCTACGTCCTCAAACGACGTGGGCCGGTGGGAGGGCTCCAGAGTTTTGTACAGCAGTGCATCTTCAATGGGACTAGCCATGAACAAGAGCCCTACGGCCCAGACAGGAAGACAAGAGAGAGAGAGAGAGAGAGAGGGAGAGAGAGAGAGAGGTGCAGGGGGAGTGAAGGGGTGGTGGAATGGTGAGGGAGAAAGAGTGAAAAGAGAGAAGGGGGGAGAGGGAGGTGCAGGTGAGAAGGGCTGTGATTGATTGGTGTTTTGGCATCGTGGCGGCACGGCGGGTTTTTTATTTTTTCGTTCAAAACCGCCGGCCACCTGGTGGAAAGACGACTTTTCAGACTCAGACTGTACCCAGAATTCTTTGCACTGCCGGTGCAGGAATTCGAAATGCATAAACTTTTCTTCATTTTTTTTAGAGGAGGCTGTCAGATGGAGTGAGGATAATGTCAGAGTTGTTGGATTGATTTTCTAAATATTTCTCCTATTCGCTCAAATAGAAAGAGGGCGGCAAATTTAGCAAACAGATCGACGCTTTATGGCATCCATCATATCTGCATCCACAATATTCATGTCAGGCCAGAAGGAGTTCTGGAATTTTTTGACAATGTCCACCCATATTCATGTGGGAAAGTATTCAAAATATTGAGGTGGAGGCATATTCAGAGCATGGTGAGTCATACACAGGCAGCGTCAGCCAAAAAAAGCCCCAGAGGATGATGGGGACAGAAAGTTTTCCCTCAACCAGTCAGAGCCAGTTGGTGAGTAAGTCTCAGGGTGACATTGACAACCGTGACAGGGGTATTCTGGGTAAAGTCTGAGCTGGTGGTGTCGCCTCTCCCGTGCCCTCTCTTTTCTCTCCTGTGCGCAGGCAGCAGTGAGCAGGGAGGGCGGGTCCTACCCAGGTAACTGTGGTAGGGCACAGGGATCAGCTGGGCATTGAGCTGTTTCTGATCTGCCACCTCGTAGGGCCCGTCGTCATAGAGACCGAGGTCGAGCAGAGTCTGGTTTAGGAGCTGGACGCGCATCTCACCTGGAAGGGAAGCAGGTGAGGACACGGCAAAGCAGACAACCACTGGCACCCGTCTCACGCTCACACTCTCTCTCACACACATATTCTCACACATATTTGCTCATTCTCACACCACATATATTCTCACACATATTTGCTCATTCTCACACCACATATATTCTCACATATAACCACACACACATTCTCACACACACTGAGAACATAGTGTTGCGCAGTACATTTTACAAAACAACAATAATTCTGTATCTGCAGGACAAAATGCAAAATCATCAAAATATCGAATGCCATATAATGTTGATTATGACATAAGACTACATTATACATTATAAAGCATAATATTGATCGCTTGTGTCAGACCGTGACAACAGTATACATCAGCCCAGTAACAATGCACTGCATCAGATCAATCCCAGCGCTTTCTTTGATTACCAGCCACCACTGGTCTGTATGAATGCTGCGTCCAATCAGTAGATTGGCTTATAAATCAATTAGATATTGCTTAGCCCATGATAGAAGCTCAATGAAAGGAATAGTGAATTAGTTCTAGCTCTGTTTTGAATGAACAGTGTACAAGGACAAGCTTTCTTTCCTTGCTCACATCAGTTATTAGCCATGAGAGAAGTCCTTTTTTTATTCCATGCCAACTGCAGAAAATCACTTCATCAAAACTGAGCATTAACCTTGATTCAGAGAGAAAAATATATTTATTTTTTATTTTATCTTTCTGTTTTATTGTGTAACATTATACTGTATTATATTATCCTATATCAAAACCAATCCACTGAAAGCAACAGTCCTAGATTGGAAAATCTCTCTTGTGGAAGCAACTTTTTGGTCTCAAATTAATTTTCATAATCCATGTCGGTGAAACTTCCTCAGCCTTCTGCTACCGTACCTTTCCAGTTGTATGTGCCCGGAGCCCCAAACAGGATGAAGTTGTTGTCTGGGGTGAAGCTGACGGACAGGCCCTGCTGACAGAAGCCAAACTGCTCGTGTCCCTGTGGCCGGCCCTCGCAGAACTTCCACTCCCCCCCGTCCAGGTCGTCCCGCTCTGTCAGGTCCTCACTCAGGACGTAGCAGCGCCCGATCGGGTCACGCGTCTCCGAGGGCTGTCTCACGCGCTGCCTGAGCTCATACAGGTGAGCGCAGGTCTGGTGGAAGATGAGGAATGGCATTCTTGCATTTATTTATCGAATTACAGCACTAGTCTAAGAAATTCATTTTAAAGTGTGACACAAAAAATCACAAAACACTCAAAGTTTCAGACAATGCAAAGATCTATTGTATACTGTTGAATGTAGATCAGTCCTTGTTGTCATATAAAGGTCTATAAGATGTTTGTGTTAACACCTTTAAGTAATACTTAAAGTTAAGCTTGAAATAATTTACACAAACACAATACAGTATAATATATAGTTCAACCAAAGCTGAAAATTTGCACAAACATTGGGTCAGCAGCAAATCAGTGAATTTTTTTCAGGCAGCAGCTTCCAGCAGTGTTGCGCATTCATTATGTGGCCTTTACTTACCACCACTTTCCCTCCAATCCCCTGACTCTTGACAGTCACTCCCAGCCACTGGTTGTCTTTGCTCTCTCTGTCCAAACTCACTGAGGGAAAACACAAGAAGGACAAGGGAATTATAAGGGCTTACAAAATTTGATGTCTTATTCAGATGTGAAAGAACAGGAAAAGACTCAAATGGCGGAGACAGGCAAAAGCCAAGGAGCAATTAATTCAATGAAAAAATTAAAGAAAAGGGAATTAAGTGTAAGTGATTATAATATCTGTGTTGTCCACAAACTCACCTTCTCCATCAATATCCACCCTCTCACAGTCGTACTCTTCTGGTGTGATCGGACACCTGAACAGGGCTCCTGGCCGACTGCCCTGCAGCTGGCCCTGCCCTGCAGCCTGCGGTGCCCCCACCAGGATCCTGCAGGAGCATCATGAACACTGTCATTACTTGGTGTTAAAGACTAAATATGGAAGTTGTAAAGTTACTTCTGGTAGGATGAGCAGTGTATTAGGTATTCACTGTCCTGGGTCTGAAACTTTTCATTCGAGTCTCAGGCAGAAAATGCTCAGTACCAGAGCTAATAAGGGAAAAGTTTGTGAATATAATTCTTGTTGCAGTGGCAAAAGACTATTTAAGAAGATAGTATATTGTGAGTGAATTAGTAGAGCATTACAGCACATCAGAGTGTAATAAAATCAAGACTGAGAGTTGTACATAACCATTGTACATCACTTGGTCTCTATTTATTTTGCACGTAATTGTTGGTCCATTTAACAAAATAGCAAATTTAGCCTGTCTCACTCACTACTATTGCAGCTCAATCAAAACAACGTTAAAATGATGCTGAAACCACCTAAACTAAACCATCCTGCTGCTGTATCTCAAACTGAAATCTATTCAAACCGTTAGTAAAACCTGTTCTTGGACATGGAAGGCATCAACCGTTATTCTGTCATCATCACTCACTCCTGACTTTTCCTCCCAATCTGTAGTATCAAGGGCCGAGAAATTTTTATTCTCAGTGAGGTGGGTGCTGATATTTTGGGGGCGGTGGCGCTGGCCTCTGCCTTATTAGGAGTGGCTGATTCAGGCCAGGAGGCTATTTAAAAACCCACCGTTGAGCCACATTCCACCCAACGCTGTCAGCCATGGCATATGCATGGAAGCGAAACACAGGGAAACACGAGGACAAAGGAGAATGAGAGATGGGGAAGAAAAGAAGACAAAGGGGGAAAGAGAGAGAAAAAGAGAGAGAAAGAGCAAAGAACTGAATATGAAAATATGAAAAAAGAATAGAATACAATACTTAGAGAGAGAGAGGGGAATCCTGAGATGAGTACAAAAACAACAGTCATTAATGAGTGTCTATTGTTTATGTATAAAAAGTTACCCAAGAGTCTGTGGTGTGATGTTAAATATTACTCAAGCAGATGTGTGGATAAGCTGTGTGAACGCCTATAAACAGCAACTCCTGTGTGAAAAGTTAGTTTCCCACCACCAGCCCCCTAGTATCTGCCTTGTTATAATGCAACACACCTAATTTAGAGCTCTCTCTATGGCTGGGAAGCATTTTTGGCCATAAATATGGTGGAGCAAGCTGATAGCAGTGGATTGGACAGCTCAGGCAGAGAAAAACAGACAGACAGAGGAGTGGAGGTCTGCTCCACAGCAGCCATAACAACACAGTTGGTTGCAGAGTCACATCTCCTGACTCCGCAGTGCTGATTTCCTTTTTGAGCAGGGTAATTCAGTTTTCGTCACGTGCTTGTTTTCCCCTTTGTTGACCTTAATTAGAATTCTTAAAGGAACAGTTCACCCCAATTGCAAAAAAAGGGATATTTTCCTACTTAACCCCTAGTTCTCCAAGAACACCAGCAAACTGTATATATCTGCACCCCATGAGTAAAGTTTCAAGGTGGATAGATACAGTTTGCAGGTGTCTGTCTGCCACAAATGATTGCCCATCCAGCTCTGTTGAATTGGGATGCCAGGAAAGGAAACTTCACCAAATCACACAGAAACTATCTGGATGGATAGATTACACTAGAGTTAAGTGGGAAAATATAGTTTTTTGTATTTTGTGGGAACTGTTCCTTTAATTTTGAGCACCCAGAACATATACATATGTGTCCCTTTTCCTTTAATGATGAACAGCAGAGCCCTGACAGTTATCAGAGCCACACTGAAGGCGACAGCAGGCAGGTACTGCATGACACAATGCTGCTGTATTTAAAGCCAGTTAGATAGCACTTATCTAGATATTCTGCACATACCCTGGTAAGAGATCGGGGCAATACACAATTTGTTAAATTCCTGTTTGTCTGCACACTTTCCGGCTTCCCAGAAAGGGTGCACGCTGCCTGGAATAACCTAGAACCTGCAGCTGTTGCCTTCATCTATTGTCTTAGCTAAGCTTCTTAACGATATCTGTGATTCAGGACGTATGACGAGGCCACCGTGGAGAAATGGTGGTTTGAGGGTTATGAAGTTGGAACGAGGGGAAGTAGAAGACAGAGCAGATCAGACAGCTGAACATCCCAACACTTCCCCCTTTTTTCATGCTAGTTTCATCAAAACACACACACTCATCCCAACCTCTTTTCTTTGATCCTAAGAAATATCCCTACATCCCCAATGCACATACAGACAAAAATTCCACCCACAACACCAGTTACAGGGTTACAGCCGCTTCCTCTGAGACACTGTGGCCTCTCCGATCCCTCATGCATAGTGCTTTTCTTCAAGTGCAGCCATGCATGCCTGAAGAGCGATTCCCCTCACCTTAATGAGCGAGAACCTCTTACCCAGCCAAAGCATGACATCTGACACAAACCGACTGGTCCATACCGCATCACTGGTACGGTGGTCCACATTATTAACCCTGCCAGGCGATGTTAAACTAATACTAACACGTGCAAACAAAAAGGGATCTGGCTAAGAGAGGCAGCTTATCACTAAAAAAGCCTGACAAAATCTGAAGCCTCTTATAGCGCAGCATTCCAGGGGCCTCTGGTTTATGTTGAGGAGTTAAGGTGATACCTCCCTGTCCCCCATGTGTGCAGATCCACAGGCAGGTGTCAGGGCGTGAGGGTGGGAGGTCTGGGAGGCTGTTATACAGAGGAGAAGGGAGCTGGAACGAATGGCTCCAAACCTGTTTATCTAAGCGGCGAAGACATAATATTCAGTCAACCGTGAAAGCTTCACGTCTGATGTAAATGATTTTTTCAGTGAGAGAGTGCCTCAGAAGGCACTTATATCCAGGGATGGAACTAAAGGATTTGGAGCACTGTTCACTGGTGGGACTAATTTGTCTGTAAACTCTATAAGGGCTGTCCAATTCCTATATAGATTTTTTTTTTTGCACTATCACACATGGGAAAATGAAAGACAGTGGCTGTTAAACAAGTAAAACATTCATTTGTCGGTATTTATTTCACTGTAGTCAGTGTAAAGAAATGGCAGAATAAATGCTGTGTAATGAATGGGTTTTTACAGCTTCATTCACTTAAACCACACAAATGATGACAGACTGACAGCATGTTAAAGCTTCATAACACCACGTAGCCAGACACACATATCCTAAGCTGTCCCTCTTGCCCATAAATCCCAAATTTGACACAGATAAAATGTCATGGGCGAGCAGTGATTTCATTCCTTTGCCCTTTCTGCCCACCTCATTGTTCAGGATTGAGTCAGAGATAGTGCCATCATCCACACCGATCTCTATTACCAGGCTCACATTTCAGTAAGCCCACATTTGACATGGATTGAGGGCAGTGTGTGTGTGTGTCCGTGTGTGTGTGTGTGAGTTGCCCGTCTGGAGCAGATATCTGGGTGTTGAGTGTCAAGGTGACGAAGTCTAGTGGAATGCCCGCATGAGCCCAGACGCCGCAGAGCCAACACCGACATGGCGGGCTGTATGTGTCTGTGAGAGGAGGAGGGGAAGAATGTATATGTGCAACTGTGTTTACATGTGTGTGTCTGTATGTGTGCTCTTATATAGCTCTAATGGGAGCATTCTGTCCAAACTATATTTTTACTGGAACCATAAAGAAATCCATTTGGTCTCCAAAAGTGGCTGAATTTGCTCTTCTTGGCTTTTTCCAGTTCATGTGCCGTGTCTTTAAAATCACAGTGAAACAGACATAAAGCAGACAGGCATTTTTCACAAGTGTAAATAGACAGGAGATCTGTTAGGGACAGAAAAGCAGTTGATGAGCCTTTTTTTATGTTTTTATTGATGGAAGTTTCTGTTCACACCTACTGAGTCCGTATGAAGTCACCATTGAAACTATACCATTTTCTAAGATGTAGAAGTATTGGGATTTTGATTTGAATCAATCAATCAACCAATCAGTCACTTATCATCATCATAAAAAATTCTTTGGCATTAATTGTGAATATTTTGACATGGAAAATTAGCAAGTTAACAATTTACAAGTTCATTTAAATGGGATTTTTAGGTTAGATACCAGAATTTCCTTCAAGATCAATAAATTATCTATCTATCTATCTGTCTGTCTGTCTGTCTGTCTCCCTGTCTATGTGTGTGTTCTTAGTTGCATGTGGGAATAGTCCAAGGTGTGTATTTAGTATGGTATACATACTCCAGTAAAACAGTTCTCAATTATTTTCAACTAAACAAAAAAATCTCCTATTTGGTACTAATTTATTGCCACTGACTGAAAGAGGGATCGTTATCAAGGTCATCTGCTATTGAAACATAACATCCCCCTCCACTGTCATCCCTGTTCCTTCCTAGCTGACCCTCACACACACACACACACACACACACACACACACACACACACACACACACACACACACACACACACACACACACAGAGGACCACAGTGTTCTCTCTTTAAATGAGAAAGACAGAGAGAGATTGTGTGCTTTGCTGCCATCTATGGTGTTGGGTTGTATTGAC